>DWHP01006064.1:0-11597 GCA_018247895.1 Parnassius honrathi | reverse complement strand
GTTTATGTTTATTTAGATTAAGATAAAAACGTTACTCTAACAATTTTTTTATTATGTAATTTAATATAGTCGAACACTTGCGTTGGTACGATGAATATAAGCTAGTCATTTTTCTGCAATGATTCAAATATCTTAAGACTCATGTTAATTTATTTCTTTGTGTTTTATATTATGTTCGGTATGCGTTTCAATGCCTTTTTTTCTAACATAAGCGCGCGCCTGTAACAACTTACAGTAACCTCATCGTTATCGGATGAATGGTAGAGGAACGCATACGCGACAAACAAATAAACATCAAATGTTTTTATAGATTACTAGACCTCGTTAATTTTTTAAAATAAATCACATCTTTAAATTGACCTAAAATAATTTACATAAAGAATTGTATAAATTATGAATTATTATTTGTTATTATTTATTTACCAACTACTAGCTTACTTAATTTTTTCATTGTCATAGACCGTTATTTAATAAAACAATAATAAAATAATCCTAAAGGTGAATTTTAGTACTATCGCTCTGGCCAGTTATTTGCTAGTGCGACTAAAGGCGATTTTTCAATCATCAGACAAAATTCATTGAAGTGAAACTTCTTTATCGACGTAGCTAAAAAAAACGTGACGTTTTTTTTAGTACCGTTTTTAAAAAGCCGCGGGCTGCTGCATAAGTACCCATACTCTTATTTACCCTACTTATGTAAAATATAAAATAAAAGAACAATAATATGTTGTAAAAAAGTTTCACTTTGTACGTGTGTACTAAATTACAAACACAAGCTTTGTCATTGACAAGTTAAAAAATTGCTGTTGAGTAAATTGTTCTATTGTTTTATTTTGATATGCAGTCAGATTTCAAAGTATATATAATAAAAGATATAAATTACAAAATGATTTGATAAATAACTTGATTGACGATTGAAAAATCAACTATAAATAGAATTAAATTAAAAGAAACATTTATTTTAAGACGTGTTCTAAATAGATAATGTGAAGTTAAGATACATAATAATTCAGTTAAATATATAGTGGGAACGTATTGCTTGAGTGGAATGTCGTCGGACCAAACTGAAGTTGATTAGCCTATGGTGTGTTATGAGAAAATTTTCTAAGTGCGTGTTGGGACACGTGTTAGTTAGGGTTCCGCTGTGACGATAATCTCTAATAATAAAGTTTAAAAAAAGTAATGAAATTTAACGGCCACTACTAGTTAGCAAGTTATTAAAGGTAGCAACTATTATTAAAATGCATACTTAAATAATTTTAAAAGTTAAAATTCGGGCAGCATTGACACAGTATTTTAAAGTGTATTTGCCTTAAAAATAGTGATTTATGAAACTTCATGATCACGATAAGTATTCCAGACCGAACTTCAGTCACAGTAGCCTGTCTCAAAAGAGACAAACCAATCGCATAGGACATGATTATAGTGTACGGGCAAGTGCACTGACGCAGGTGCTCTCTTTATCCCTCTTGTAGTGCGATGAGACCGTAATTCGCCTCATCCGGAGATAGTTCGGCCGCAGGACCAACAGCTTCTCAAATTTCCGAAGCACCGGTGTGAAACACCGCCAACTTCCTGACTTCAGACTGTGACTAAGAATTTAACATAAAACATAAACACTCACGCCTGTCACCCAGAGGGGTAGGCAGAGACTACAGACATCCATTTGGCACGATCCTGACTCACCTCTCTCGCCGCCTCCACATCCATATACCTACGCGTACACGCTCGTCGTTTAAGGGTACTCCTAATTTGGCCTGTTTTCATTATATCTTCCGGTTGAACTTGCGCTTCTGGGGTTCCGTGCCAAAAAATCTAAGATAATCAAAATCTAAATAAATGAATTCAATGATTGTATTACCATTTTAAGATACAAGAAGAAAGAGAGATTTAAAAAAAAAACAGGAAGAAAGAAAACAAGAAAACGGTGGAAAATTCATTTTTTATTTTGATATTTCTTATATAAAGACCCCCTTGGACTGTAACATTTTATTCGCTTCATTATTTGCCATTAAAGTGACCACTATAGTTACTAATGATTAAAAGTTCATGCACTACGACAAAGAGACAGATACTTGGTAATAGGGTTTCGTAGGGCACTCTACCGGATAGTGGCGGTGTAAGAATATCCACTACCCCATATCACCGTATGGGTGTCGTAAGAGACGACAAAGGAAAACAAATCAGGAGATGGACAGTAACATCTTCCTAATAATGACTAAAAAAATTGCGGTTAACAACCCGTTTACCAAGCGTGGCAACTATGGCGAATATCCCCTCCAAGAGGCAGTCCATGGGCGGAGGCCTGTTCAGTAGTGGACTTTAATAGGCTGTAACAGTACGATACAGAGCACACTCTGGGCACGGAACCCTAAATACGGACAACGCTTGAAAAAAGGAATATTTAATATCTGATTTTTAATAACGCCATAGTCGCACTATGACCAGATCTAAAGCCAGATTGGAGGCGACTAAGGATGCTATTTCTTAAACAAAAGGAATTAATTTGTCGTTGAACAAGGCGTTCTAAAACTTTAGAAAGGAAAGGAAGAATTGAAATAGGACGATATTCAGAAAAACTTGAAGGATTTCATTTTTTAGGTAAAGGGCCTTTGTGGCGTGTGTGCGAAATTTGGGCGTCCTTCCATTGGGAAGGGAAAGAAGATGAGCATATGGAAAACTTTAAGATATGGGTTATAATAGGTGTTAAAAAGTCTAGCAAGGGAATGATCATTTTACGACTGACATCATTACTTCCGACAGCGTCAGAATGGATAGAGAGTATGTGTTTCCTAACATCACAATCTGCAAATTGCCTAAACTCAAGTTGAGAAAAATCAGGAGTGGGAAACGATGAAAGTTGAGTAAGTGTTGCTGACTTTGCCGTATGGTTCGGGCAAGAAACGGAAGAAAAATGCTGATTAAGTAGATTTAAATCGACGTTATTCGGAATAGGACATAAACGTATTTTCCCAACTCCAATAGACCTTAAGAAGTTCCAAATACGACATGGATCTTCGTTTTGTACTGATTTATGGATGTGGCGGCGTCGTAAATCTCTACACATCTTGTTGCGTAGATTCCGAAGGAGCCTATATTTCTCCCGAATCCTGTCATTGCTTGTAACTCGACTTTGCGTTATTCTTCCTGCAGATTAATCTTTTAAGATCTTCAGTCAACTACGGAGCTGGAGGATGACGTATTCGCACTGGACAGATAGGAGCTCAATTTTTAGGAAAGCAAGCGCAGACTGCTCTTGGCGTTAATCCTATACAAGCTACACCTCGCCTCCTGGTCTAAATAAATAGGGGCGTTGGGCACAGTGCATTAAGATTTGTTCCAGACGATGATCACATCGCTCTAGTTGCCATTAAGCAGACAGCCCTTTGTAGACCATTTAGTCTGTCCGCAGTCTCTTTTAGTTCGCCTTATGTACCAGACAATGAAGGCATAGGTGATAATCGGTCTCACTACGCTGCTGTACAGCCATAGGATCATACTGGGGCGCAAGCCCCTGTTGTTTCCAACCATACGACTGCACGTACCTAAAACAATTTTAGCCGTATGAGTTCCACGTCAGTTTCTGGTCGATCGTTACACCCAAATACTTAACTTTTTCGATAATTAAAAGAATCAGGCGTTACTTTGTGGAAATCCATTATATTGAAGTTGTAAGAACTTAATTTGCTCATTTCTGCGTAATAAAATATAATGATGTGTCCTGCCCAGTCTGAAGAGCACCCACTTCCTACCTTCCCTCAGTTACGTTCGCTATCCCCTACACCACCACTTCCAGCACCACCACTCTTAGCACCACCACTCCCAGTGCCACCCCTCCCAGAACTACCACACTAGGAACGACACACCACCCTTGATAATACGACATGTGTTTCATCTCTACACGAGGCAAACTCAGATGAAGTAGACTCTGCGGAGGCTGATCACCACCACTCCTAGTACTTTATGCGCTCTCCACTCGCTGCTATTTATACAAATCGTTGATCAGCGAGTTGTATAAATAGCAACTGTTTTGGCTCGCTGCTCAGCCGCTCACTTAGCATTCAGCCCTGTGCATGCTTAGTGTAAAGGTGAAACTCGTATCGTATTATCGAGAGTGGTGTTTCGTCCCTAGTGTGGTGGTGATGGGTGTGGTGGTATTAGGAGTGGTGGCTAAGGGGATAGTGCATGCAATTAAGAGGAGTTGGGAGGCGTCTTCAGACTGGTTAGGACATATCATTTTATTTTATATCGCGAATATGAGCAAATTACGTTCTAATAATTTCAACATGGATTGAAAAATACTCGAGATTAATAATATTTTGTCAAATTTTCCTACAATGGTCGTACCATTAATGTACCTTTGATCTCGAGAATATCAAAGTCGAACCCTTGTACCTCGAAGTCAAACCCATGTACAATTGCATAAAGAAAGAGGCCAGTAAGTCCTTTTTCCGAAGAATCACTTACTGGCTTGTAAGCAACAAAATATTCGTGCTTTGACTTCCTAAATAGCGTCGACAAAACGGAACGTTAGTTATAAGAGTTAGTGAATTGGTGACCGGTGCCCTGTGGTAGTGTTTCGGTTGATTTCGGCGCCCTCCCGATGCCGGCGCCCGGTGCGGTTGCACCGTTTGCACCGCCCTAGGGCGGCCACGGAGGCTAGACATTAAGGCTTATTAAGCTAGTTGGCTATCAAATATCTATTACTCCAAATTTATTAAATTTACCCCATATCGTCCCGTAAGAGTCGTAGCTCGTAGCAGGCGACCGAGGAACACAAATCAGGAGACGGACAGCAGCGTCTTCCTAGCAGAACTTCAGAGATAGTAAGCCGTGGACTTTTGATTGCCTGTAATGAATATTGCACGATATATTCACCAGTATTAAAACTAGCTACGCGGATTATAGATTCGCCATTTAGTAAGTTAATATTATGTAGATTGGTATTCACTCTATGTTTGCTATATGAAAGTTTTATCGGGGCTTTAAAAGACGTCTGAGAACGTGTATCATAAAGTTTTTATTACATGTAACTTGTTGTTAGCTAGTTCGCATTCATAAAAACATCATCCTCTATTTCTCATCCTTGGGGATGGAATTTTTCTTCAAATTTAACAACCACTCTTATACTTGAGCATAAGCTATTTTATACAAAGAAAATATAGCGTAACATACGCTTATAAAAACTCTTACTTTTTTCATGTTGCTTAAAAATTGAAAATACAACCTATTTATGCCCCACTGATGGGCACAAGTCTTTTATTAGTAAGAGTTGGCCCTGCTGGCGGACTTCACAGGCTTATGAAATATTTTATTCTTCATTTCCTCCATTACCATTCTGCATGTGGTAATTCCGCATTTATAATATCCTCGGTCAACCCTGAGAACTATAATGGGAAATATCGTTATCTGTAAATGGAGACCTCGTATCTCGTCCCTTACCATATAAAACACCGAAACATTAAGCTGCTATTTCACGCTATTATTCTGTGATAGCCTGGTGCTTCCCCAGTCGAGCCGACCTGCTTGTGCTGCAGGCGCAACATAGCTGCAGTGAAACACCCAGTTACCCAGGTGAGTCGGTCCTTTAGTACTGATGCCATAATACAGCTGCAGAGTTACTTTACCACGTATAATTCTTGCTTTTCTTGAGGTTGGTGAACCCTTAACGCAATGTGACCAAAGCTAAAGTATCAGCCATCCGTGTCGAGAAGGTGTTGTAAAATTCGACCAAAGGATTACCTGTAAGATCTTGTGCTGTAGTAATTCATGGTAGCATCTTGCGGGAATGATATGCTAGGACAAATGTACGTGTTACACTGATCTTCTTGAGAGGGTTTTGTAAAATAGAACTTAAAAACGAATTAATAAATAATAATAATAATAATCCACAACTATCACACAACGCCATCTAGTCACAAGCTAAGCAGAGCTTGTGTTATGGGTACTTTATTTATTTATATTAATAAATATATTATATGTATAGTATATTAATAAATATAATAATATGAAACAATTTTAAAATAAAAGGGGATTTAGTAGGTATATGCATCGTTTGGATGTTGAGTTCGGATGGACTCCAAACTGGGCTCTCGCTCACGATGCTTGTGGGAAGTGCTGACTATGAATAATATGTGTAAGAGATGAGTTCAGAACTAAGGACTACAATAAACGGATGTAAAATTTACGATACCAGCTACATCACCCGAATGCTTTACGGTTCACCACTATGCCATTTACTAAGAGTTTTATTCTTCGCACGACTTCCTTGTGGGTACGTTTAACACCAGCGAATTTTACGAACTGATGCGACTTAGAGATCTTCAAAAAACGAGTTTACTCCTTTTTAAAAGGTCCAGCGACGTACCTGCACTTCTTATGGTGTTGTAGTTGCTCGTGATCGGCAGTCGACACTTTCCATCAGGTGAACCACAGATTCGTTTCTCTATAAAGAAAATGCAACAGTGTGTACGTAAAACAATGTCAAAGATGCGAAACAATCCTCAATCGCCACCCCTCGGCTGAAACACAGCAAATGGGAAAGTGATAATAGTAGTAATAATAGTCCATAGAAATTGAATATAAGTAAGTTTTTACAGATTTGTTATACGTTGGTGCTATAAACCTATAAAAGCATTTGAAACGCTGGTAATTAAAAATATGTTTAACTAGCTTCGCCTAGGTGAGAACTATTAATATGGCGTTATTTAGGTTTAAGATAGAATAGAATAGAATATTATTTGTTCAAAGTGAATTATTAATATTTATTTAGTAATTTTTTATTTACTAAAGGAACGGCAAAAAAACCTTTTTTTGTTTAGGCATTTATATATTTATACAATTTTGTATTTTTTTTTGCATTTTAAATACGCGTTCTATTTCAGAACAGTTGCCTCATATCAGAAGGCCGTACTGCAATAACGATGAGACATAATGATAGGCATTTGACAGAAACTATCTCTCGAAGTCGGCGAAGTGCAAATACAAATCTGTTTAATTTGTCGCATATCGATTGAACATGCATTTTCCAAATAAAATTATTGTCAATAGTGCTACCAATAAATTTACATCTTCTTGTAGCACTTTTTCATTATACTTTATATTTAAATTAATTTGTTTACTTCTAGTCGTGTGAAAACTCATTATTTTAGTTTTATTAATATTTACAGTCCTTCACTGCTGGCCGTATGAGGACGCTCAAAGTCGCTCAGCGAGCTATGGAGAGGGTCATGCTCGGGATTTCTCTGCGTGATAGACTTAGAAATGAGGATATCCGCAGTAGAACCAGAATGACCGACGTAGCGCAACGGATTAGTAAGCTGAAGTGGCAATGGGCCGGCCATATAACTCGAAGAACCGACAACCGTTGGAGAAAAAAGGTTCGCGAGTGGCAGCCTCGTACCGGTAGGCGAAGTGTAGGGTGACCCCCCACTAAATGAAGTGACGACCTGGTAAGACTTGCAGGAAGTCGATGGATGCAGGTGGCTGAGGACCGTGCTTTGTGGCGTACCTTGGGAGAGGCCTATGTTCAGCAGTGGACTTGTGAAGGGCTGTATTGATTGACTGATTGATTGAGAGCACTAGTGTTTACATCCCGCGATGTTAATGCGTCAGCCCAACGTCAGACTTAGTAGCACTCCTGCTTATAGCATGATGCTTTTTTACAGGAGCGACCAAACCATGTCTGAGATTTTCCTTCTATGGGCATCACAGAGGAAGGAATAAAAGTTCCATATTCTGAAGTAACACATCAGCGACAGAATCAGCAACAACGTTGGGATCATCCAGCCAGAAGCAAACCCGCCCCCAAGGGTAGGATGTAAAGTAAGACCACACCCTATCCCAATTGGCTAATCTATAGTGCCAAGCACGGCGGCAGCCTGCAGAATGCAATTGCGAATTCAGCGTGAATGGCGCCACACCCGGATAATGGTCCGAGGAGCCTAAAGGGGCGTCTACGTAAAACTGATATACGTCCGGATGAGAAGTCAGCAGAAAGTCCAACAGGGAAGGTGCATGATCCTCCGCATCTGGAATCCCTGTAGGCGAAGTAACCAATTGTATCATACCACATGCCAAGTCAAAGTCATGAACAGATCTCCCTGCATGATCTGTTAAACGTGAAACGTGAACCAAGCCATTCGACGTGGTGGGCGTTAAAATTACCGCGCATCACGATCTATGCGGAGGGAATCTGCTATAGCAATGAATCTGTAGCCATTTGGACGTGGTCAAAGAGTCGACCTGTTTCGGCGTTACCGCTATGGGACCTATAGTCGCTAATAGAGGCACCTGTAGACGCGCGGATGGTCGTCGCTGTATACACGTAGCCAAGGGATGGACAGACAGACATCCTCTCCGGCGTAGGTATACCTAAACTCCAGCCCGAGGCACAGAGGAGTGTTTCTGTTTGTACCCCGGGTAGGAGAGATACGAAGCATCATTCGGAGAGGACACCAGTGTCTGGTTCAGAAAGAGCAGAGCCGGCTTCACCGTCTCGAAATGGCAGCGGTCTGTGTGTAGAGTGATAGTTTCATTAAGTGACCTCCTCCATCGCAACTATGCATTATTAGATACAGTGTTGCTATTTATTATATATTGATGGGAACTTTACCTGGTCGTAAATAGCTAGGCGGCACTTTATAATAAGAATTATAAAGATTCCAAATAAAAATCCCAGGGTCTTCTATAGAATCTTTCATGGCTTTCATCAACAACGATTTTGGTATTTTTAAAGTTACTCCTAGATCCGATAATGACTTTCTTGTCCTTATTGGTATATCTTCTATCAAGTCTTGATGAATTTTTGCTTTTAAACCGTTCAAAACTTGCTTCTGAACATCGGATAATTCACAGTACCAAGTAGGTCCCACCTCAGATTTTAATCTTTTAAGCTTCCTTTTACCTGTGTTGTTACAATTTAATAATTCATAATATAACATTTATTGAGCAATATTCATGCAAACATTATCTACCTATAAACAAGGTCGCCTAGATTTTAGTTTTTATATTACATTGAAATATTAGGAATTTTTTTATTCGGCTTCATCATAAGAAAGAGACAGTGGTACTGACGAAAACAAATTATTTCCGTTCTTCAGGAATGTTTACGTACGTGCGTTGTCCGAGTGTAAGGACATGTAACTTACATCCCCTTACACTCAGATATTATAACAACGTCTTATCTAAATGCTAGCCTCGCTTGGACGCAGTGTTCTCTAGTACATTACGAGGTTCTTGCGGACGACAAATAGTGCAATTTACCATTATAAAATGCTCAACCCACCAGTATGTGGGTATTTGCTAACTAGTTCATAAAAGGCATACATTCAATTCACCACAAAATGGTGATACAAAAGAGAAGGATGGAAGAAACTGTGGACAGCAATGGACGTTATATAGCTGAAAGAAAATGCAAGAACATGTAATTCGAGTTAGACCAAATTGATACGATTGAACAAATTTAGCTCAAATTACAGTCATATTATATTACTGACATATTATACACGATTATATGTATAATACAATAAAATTAAATGTTTTAACAGTGTCGTGGATCGGCCAGGAATCCATCTCATAGAAGTTCGGAAACGGGGTCCCAATCCCTTTTCAAATTCAAACTTCTCAGTGAGTGTCTATAAAAACAAAACAAATCAAAACAATCTGAGTACAGATATACACATGACTGGCAGAGAATGTCAACAGGCATTCAGTAGTCTGTCCATTATTACCTTAGTTGTAAGGTGTTGCAATAAAGAATAAATAAATAAATAAATAAAAAGCGGAATCTAGCAAATTATTACAAGATGTAAAAAAGCCCCGAAATTAATATGACGAGCGTCTTATTCACAAATTAGTCATAATATTAACTGTTATTTGTTTTAAATTATTTAAGTGTATTAAAATTAAATATACCTTCCCGATTCTGGTAGTGTTTTAGTTCCTTCAAAAACTTCAACCATCTACCCACTTTTTCATTATAGGGTTTCTTGTGTATATTTTCTTTCATTTCTCTCTCCAAGTAAATCCACACTGGTTCCTTTTTGTCTCCAATCGTCTATACATATATGATTTTTTTATTATTTTAAAATCAAAAGGCAACTTAAATTCAGTTATTTTTATTATTAAAATTAATATTACAAAGATATCATATAAGCAGTAATTGTTCAATCTTATTGTAATCAAGTCCATTAAACATATTATCAATCCCATTCATTACAAGTACTTGGAAATTCTGGTTCGGATCAGAGTTTCCTGTCAGACCGATCTCCCTTTTTATAATATTAATAAAACGCTAGAAATATAACATTTATGATACTCTTTACTCTATGGAGCCTAACCGATTTCGACCATGGAATCCAGCTACAAATACTATTTTAAGTTATCCAATGCGTAAGAAACTCAGAGCATAGAATGTTTTAATATAAAATTATAAAAGTAGTATTAAACATGTTTATATAATACTATATTCCTTTAGTGTTCTATGGTAAGATAAACCTAAAGCAGCATAGGCATAGCATTAAATGTGTAAGGGTCACTGATTCGCCTTACCATATTCGCACCTGTATATTTATTTATTTAAACTTTGTGGTAGAGCCATGCTGCAGCTATATTATTAGTATTATTGTGGTACGAATGGATCGACTCGTATGGGGAAGGACCACTCACTACGGAATACCAGCATAAAATAGCAGCTGCTGTGTTTTTTATGGTGGGGTACCGGAAAACCCATTTATTAGAAGTGAGGCATCCCGTCTTAGTCCTCCCGGGTAACAAAGCATCGGCATTTTAATTCGTAGTCAAGGATAAATGTAAATCTCTATCGATCACATCAACTACTTGCTTTACCATCACGGTGAACTGTGTGCTCCGTTGTCACCCATATACTATTAAAAAAAACTTTATTTAATCACATCAGTACACGATCAAAAAGCGGAGATAATGCTAAAATCATTCTTAATTATAGGATAGGGTGACAAACGAGCACATAGTCCACCTGATGGTAAGTGGTTGCTGTGGCCTATAGACATCTACATCCATCCTCGATTACGAATCAAAATGCAGACGTTGTTACCCGTGAGGAGTTAGATGGAATGCCTCGTTTCCAGTGAAAAGGGTCTCCGGTTCTCTACACTCACCATACGAAACACAGCAGCACTAAGCTACTACATATTTGACGCTAGTATTCTGTGAGAGTGTGGTCCTTCCCCGGTCGACCCGACCCATTCGTGCTATAATATGTAATACTAATATAACTGCAGTATGCCTCTACCAAATCTCTCTTATTATTATTATATTATTTATTAATGTTATATGTATAAATTTCGAACAAAACCCTAACATTTGTATTTACACGTGAACCGTGAACTTTGATTTGAACCTTGGACCTACTGTTCCTAAGTATTGAGGTAACCATAGTAAAGGTTTGACAAAATCACGACATCTAACAAACTAATGTTGACTAATAACTAATATTGTCAGTGGGTGTAATACAAAAATATATACTGAAACTAAAAGTCTATTTTTTAAACCATAGAAAGCTTATAAAATATTATCTTTATATATATAAATTACGTGTCACGTTATTTGTACACGAT
>DWHP01006063.1:0-11598 GCA_018247895.1 Parnassius honrathi | reverse complement strand
TCCTTGCCCTAAACCCTCTCAGAAATGAGCGGAGGCCTGTGCCCAGCAGTGGGACGTATATAGGCTGTAACTTTACTAACTTTAATAAAACTAATGGTAAGTGGCTAATGCAATCATGGAAACCTTCATCCACCTGTAAGCGAAGAAGACTACAGACGTGTTGTTACCTCTGAGGACTCAGACGTAATGTTTAAAAGCCTGTAATTATACTGGATCTATACCCTTCAGCTCGGAACGCAGCTGTGTAAATATTACTATTTGGCTGCAGAAGGTAAGAGCAAGGTAAGATAGGTAAGAGCGCGTAACCTAACCAGAAGACTCCTAGCATCTATTCTTGTTTAATTGTTAGTTGACATTGTTTCCTTTCCTGTTCTACTTCAGTCGGCTTTCATAGTAAAATGGTTAGGCCTTAAGTGCTGAGGATCGGATCGTAGGTTCCATTTCAACGGCTATTTATATAGTCGGCAAATAATTGTTTTTGGTATGACTGTTTGTCTATAAGCATTTTATATTTTTGAACACTATCTCAATACATAAGGAATTCCTAAATTAGCGGTGACGCTCAAAATCCGCAAATTTGTCTTGGCCACTGTCAATCACCCTAACCCATAAATAGGTCTATAGTTCACCTATAAATTGATGTAATTGTCACAATTGGCAGGCAAGGTCAAGGGCAACGTTCATGTAAAGTCATTAAATCGGCGACGAAGTCAGAACATTGACTTTGAATTTTTTATGATGTACATTTAAATCTTAAATCTATATCATATATATGAAAATTTTAACTAAAAAGACCGCGAAGAAAGTGATCACGACTTACGTAGTATTCCATCTTAGTCGTCAGGCACGACAACGACTGCACGAGATGTAGATGTCTGTTGGCTACTTATCATCGGGTGGACTATGTGCTTGTTTGTTAAATTAGAGATATTTATATAAATTAAAGGCGAAATAATTAAAGTCATTCACTTATCAAAATTCAAGAATGTTCTTGACCTTTACGTTTACATAACAAATATCTAAAGTGAAGGGTCTCGCGATATTTATCAATGTTTTTCTTACGTTTATCGAATCCAATAAAAGCAACTCTAAACAAAGCTATAAATACGGTATTACTGTATCATAATTCAGTTAATTTCGGCTGGTTTCAATTGTAACAGACATGGCCAAGAAACTGCATTACTTCAACATTAATGGACTTGCCGAGTCTATTCGATACTTGCTCCACTATGCTGGTGAAAAGTTCGATGATGTTCGATACGATTTGAAGTCCTGGCCTGATAAGAATGTCAAAGAATGTAAGTATTTACTTAGGTGTATTCTTATTAGTAAAGTATATTAATATAATGTACCATAAAATGGCAAGAGATTTTTATAAGTAACGGATTTGTTATCGATATTGCAGTTGGACGAATGGAATTTATTTATTTTATAAAGTTTAGATAATAATCTATTTTATATATACTGAGTATTTACTTCTATTGGAAATAATTTCTAGTATTATTGGTATAAATACAAGTCAAAAAATTAGAGATAGTCACAATTAGTGTACAATATATTCATGTGTTAGTCATGATACGATTATATAATATAATAAAGCATGAATACTAAGGTTGATTTTCCAAATTGCAGTTTTTAACCATTTTGCAGGGGTTGTAACGGAGTAGAGGCCAATTCTACATTTCTTTTGGAATATTTGTCTGTAAAGTAGTATTTGTAGAAAATTATAACTACTTCATGTTCTTAATTGCATAGCAATTTTAAGAAAATTTCTTACCACCTTCTGGTTTGTGATTTCTTAGTGAAAACATGTTTTGATGAACGTTAAGACAAATGTTAATTAGCAATAACAGTAATAATTATGTTATTACAGTCTTAAAGACTATACTTTTGAAATACACTCCACGGAGTCAATGTATTGTTAAGTCATGGGATTAATATATATACTTTTATGATAAAATCCCAATAAATATTCAATGCTTGTAGATCAACATTTTTGAATATTCGATAAACGAAACCTGTATAAAGAGAGCGAAGTTAGTATATTCATTCATTATTTTAAAAAGTTAAGATATATTCATTCATTTACATACATGAAAATATCTTTTGGGAATGAAGTGTTTCCTACCAAGCTGTTTCTTTAATAATAATTCACGCAAAAGTTGTAAACTTTTATATTAAAAGAAGCAACATTGCATGCGTTTCTTGTTGGTTTTCCTAGGATAGGAGTTTTTTTCGAACCAGTGACAAGTAACATAAAAAAACTTTTTAATATGTATTTTATTTAATACGCTACATTGATTTTAAAAAATCTCTTCTGTATCACTTCCTTCTTCGTCAGTTCTCCGAGTTCATTGCTGGATACGCCTATCCTGACGATAAAAAACGTCTCGCACCTTTGACGACTTTGACACCTGACAAGTGCGAAGATTAAGACAAATCTTTCTATGATGGGAAAAGCCCATTTCCGGCAATAGACTTTTACGGACTGATGATAAAAAAGTGGAAAAAAGCATTCGTTTTCTTTTCCAGCGCTACCGTATGGTCAACTTCCTTTGTATGAAGAAGGCGGTGCCAAGTTAACTCAGTCGTTGGCAATTGCTCGTTATATTGCTCTAAAAGCAAACCTGCTGCCATCTGACCCTTGGGAGCAGGCCGTGTTGGACAGTTTTGTGTTCACCATCTACGACTTTTGGTCAAGTGAGAAATTTTACTGTAACATTTTTTTTTACATTTGACTCTTAACGAAACATCGTGAGGTAAAGTGCATATCTGAAAGATTTAAAATTTCGATGACATATGCAGCCTGCCAATATGCATGTGTGTAGTTTGGCGTACACTTCCTTGAATCTTCTCAGAAATGAAATAGGTGCCTAAATCTATGTTCAAATGAGAATTAAAATGCAGGTGCGTTGTCACCCAGGAGGAGCAAGGTGAATTGCCTTGTTTCCAGTAAAAAGGGTCTCCGGTTCTCTACACTTATTATAGAAAACACAGCAGCTTTTAGCTGCCATTTTACGCTGGTATTCTTTGGAGCGTGGTCTTACCCCGGTCAAGCTGATCCATCCATGCTACGACTAATACAGCTGCAGTGTGGCTCCACCACGTAAAAGATGTAGTAGTTAAACTTACAGCCTATATACGTCCCAGTGTTGGACACAAGCCTCCCTTCATTTCAGAGAGGGTTTTAGGGCAAAGAATTGAACGTTTTAGAGATCCGGAATAATTGATGGCTCTGTTCCGTCCGTTATCTCTTAAATGACCACCGCACGATTAGGACATAGATAATTACATCTATAGACGATTTAAGAAATATTTCGAGTGTTGTCATGGTGTTTTCAATTTTTAGAGGTTGTAGTTTTCATTAAGGAGCAAGATCCTGCGAGAAAAGCGGCCATTAAGAAGGAAATTATTGACGAGACCATTGATTTCTATTTCTCTAGATTTGAGAAATACTTGAAAGAGAATAAAGGACATTTTGGTGGAAAGGTATAATTTTTGTACAATTAATGGTAATTCAATTATATCCTAGTGTTTATTCAATTGTATCTGTGGAACCTACATGCAATCTTAATATTAGAAGAGTTTTACTAGGTACGGTAAGTTAACAAGAAGTAAGTGCCAGTGATACAATTGACAATAATCCGATCCGTCAAACCGTGACGCTATTTATACTAATTAGATGAATATCATCAACTTCTTAAGTGTACAGTCAGGTGCCTGGCCAAGCGATTAGAATCACTTGAGATCGTGAGATTGGAGTCATGGTTGTAGAATTTAATTTTTGTTCTAAGCCAACTTGTACATTTTAAGAACAATAAAGCCTTCAAACATGGCAGACTATTTATGGTATCCACATTAACTTAGGCTTTACTCACAAAAACCAACATCAATTTGAGGAATACTTAAAGATACCCTGCCCCTTTTAACTAAATGACAATGCAAAGAGACTAGTGTAAGGGATAATTCACTGCTACTTGTCTCTGTCGCTTAGCATTGAGTTATAATGCTTAGGGCCGCTTTCGCATTCCGCGTGGAGCAAGTATTTGTATGGCCTATAAATAATTGTACCGGATCTGGATGTTTGTCATACGAGAGAATCTATGGGAGAAGCTTAAGTTCAGCAGTGAACTTATAACAAGCAGAAATAAATTATGAAAATAATAAATTTATAAAGTCTTAATTAAATGGGATATGAAGCTGCATTGTATAAACTTAGTTGAGAACAGCATTGAAAATCGGAATTTCAGAAATCAAAATTTGTTTCTATTTTCTTTATCTTTTCAGTTGACTTGGGTTGACTTTGTGCTTGTTGGTATTGTTGAATCAGCCAACCTATTCCTCGGAATAGAAGTTCAGAAAAAATACCCCAGCGTGGGCACGCTGGTCAAGGAAGTTCTTAGTTTGCCAGGAGTTAAAGAATACGTCGCGACCAGGAAACCTTACGTTATTTGAATGAACTGTTTTTGATAATATAACTATTTATTTTTTATGTTTTTTTTTCAAAAATTTAAAATCCCACTTGCTTTATAAGCTATGTACTAAAAAACTTTGCTTTAGTTTTGGAGAGCAGTCTATTAATATTAGGTCATCATTCACATCGATATTTGGGAAAGGATTCCTATGATATCTACATATAGTACATTTTTGCTGAAAGCCTCGTTGGTCAAGTGATCGTAACTGCGGCTGCTGATCGTGAGTTCCCGGGTTCGAATCCTGAGTCGAGTCGAAATTAGTTAATGGCTTTTTCTGTCGATAAATTCTCAGTCAAATCCCGGAGTCTAGAGTAGGCGGTGTTTCACCCCCGTACATCGCAAAACACGCAAACACAATATGTTGATGCTGTTCTAATTCATATGAAAGTCTAAAAAAAGACATAGGATATACAACGAAACCCAAGCATCCGTCTATACAATTTGTTTATAAGGTGGGGTAAAAGTACCTTCGTATTTTATATACAAATTCAAGGCATTTATTTTTCAAAGGTTAATTACATTTAAGTAGTTTTGACAGTCATTTCTTGATGTTAGCCTAACACTACTGAATTCTGAAGAGACCGAAACAGGTGAAAATCTGAGGATGCAAAGTTAAGAAACAGATTATCCCCTAGAGTTCATGGAGTTAAGGTGGTCTAAAAATGCAGTTGCTTTGTCAGATGGTAAAATTGTGAAAGTGTCGTCTACGTACCGCTTGTAGAATCTTGCATTTACAGGAGCAGTAGGAAGAGTTTTCTCCTCAAAGTTCTCCATGAATATGTCGGCGACTATAGGATACATAGGTGAGCCCATCGCCACACCATCTACTTGCTTGTAGAACTTTTCCTTCCACAATAGATAGCCAGATGTGAAGCAGTGTTTGAGTAATACTGCATATTTTGCAGGCATGTTGTTATCTTCTAGCTTCCTAATTACAATTGAGATGCAGTCTTCAACAGGTAGGCATGTGAATATTGACTGAACACCAAAACTGACCATAGTTTCATTGTCAGCAAGATGTAGGTCTTTTATGTCACTAACAAAATGGTGTGAATCCCTTGTGTTTGCTCTGGTATGTCCTCTCAGTGGTGACAGTATTTTTGCCAAGTGTTGTACCTGAAAGTAGCATTATCGATCAATAAACCATACGGTACGTGTTTCAAATTTAGATGTACTTAATAATAATAATAAGATACTACTGAAGTTCATGTAACACTAGAATAACAGTAATCACATTATAACTTTCACTTGTTTTATGATTTATAAATCCGTTATTTCGACGTGTAACATTCGCTTTAATTTTAGAATATCACGTTACAATCAACCACTTAATGCTATTACTTATTGTGTAATCTACATTGGTACTATTACTTTTAAAAAATGTGAAAGTCCATACTAAAACTGGCAAGTATTGAGATGGAATAGCTGAATTCGATAGCCTTCTACGGTTTTTCATAATATGAAGATTGTCTTCTGTGAAGTGTCTTGAGCATAGCACACTATTTTTGGTGGGAAACCATTGGTCCTCTCTACAAGTAGCGTCGATTCACATCTTTTTTCTTTTAGGGCATTTAGGAAATCCTTAACATATAGGTACCACAATGATACACCACTATTATTATAAAATAATGAGTTTAAAAAAATGTAAACGATGACCAAACAAATATCTACTTATAAATCACAACACTATTGATACACGTGCTGTCGTCAGATAAAGACAACTATAATTTATGTAATGAGTGAAAGGGACATTTCAAAAAGACATCAACGGGTGCTTAATTGCTATCACTTTGCACCATTATATTACCAGTGTAAGTTGAACTCCGATTCATTTGAAATGGGTTAACGCGATAAGAATAGAATTTACTTACTGATTAATTGTTATGCCATCTTTTTGATAACTGGATGTCTTAGCTGACTTGTCACACAATTTTACTGCACAGGAAGCCATTTGTAATGTATTTTGTATATAAGACTATTTTTAAATTGACAAACTTAGTCGACAATGATGTCGTGATTCTTAGCGTCACTTAGTATGCTAGCTACAGCAAATATGTGTTGTGCGCTTTTGTGGCCCTGTATGCGGAATCTATTAGGGGGTAATCTGTGAAGTGACAGCAGTTATGCAACATTTACATTTATTTAAATTTTTGTTCCTAGCAAACGTGTCATGACCTCTATGTATTGTTACCTGACGGCCTCTCGGGTCGCATGTATAGCTATGTAAGTTTCCCCATTTATTTTTATTTTTTGCGAAGGTCACTTCACTACCACTACAGCCCACTACAAGTACACTGCTGAATATACGTAGACTGCCACAGAGTACGGTTCTGAGTCACCTACATCCTTCGACTATCTGCATGTTTCGTCAGGTCGTCACTTTATCTATAGTAAGTGGTCGCCTAACACTGCACTTGGCAGTACGACGAGTCTGCCACTCGAGAATCTTTCTTGCCCATCGGCTTTCGGTTTTTCGAGCTGTATCCATATATTTTGTTGGGTTATTTTTTGGAAAATGATTACATGAACAGAATCGAAACACGGTACCTAAAACACCCTCGCATATTGAACAGTGTTTTTTACATATTGTATGAGAATATAAAAAATAAATTGTTAATTGCTCCAGTTTTGCTGTTATGTATATGGATTGTATATATATTATGAATATTATTGGCTAGTCGTATGTTTGCAAGATGTTGCCTAATAACTATTCCATAAATGGTTTCATAACTGTCGTCTACACTGCTGTGTTATATCGCCTTTCATAAGTGTAGATTCAGATACATATACAGATTGTTTTAAAATATATTACAAATACTCCATACAATACATACATGGGTACTCAAATCGTATTCTAATATTATTTTTAAAAACTACTTCACTCACATGTTTATGTAAGAAATGGGGCGCTATTTACTGCTTTGGATTTTTATATTAATTTTAAAGATGTAACTGTCAATGAAGCATTTGACTAGCATAATAGGAATAATCATCCATGTACAGAAACAATTGTAGATTAGGGTCTTAGTGCCTTCTGATATTTAGATGTACTTAAAAATACAGAATCGATACGACATATACAAAACAGTCTAGTGTAGCTGAAACACTAGAATACTACTTCATTACATTTTGTAATAGCAATAATGGCTTCTGTTAATGAGGTGTTAAGCTTGTTTTTATAAATGTAAATCACTTAAGTATGACTGTTATTTAAGCATTTGTGTGCAAATAGTTAGATGTTATGATAATTTCGTAAACGCTATTCGCTTAGAACTGCTATTCTATGCCGGAGGTGCGACAAGTTTTTTAAGTTAATGGACGAGTGCATCTGCTCAATTATATTATGTATTTAATGCACTTTGGTTGACACTCACTTTAAGTCTCCATATGAGATTGTTCTTTTCACTTTTACACTCTGAACTCTCACTCTCACTACATATATACTGTAGTCAATTTATTATAGTATCAATTTGGTGTCACTAACAATTTAACAGTTTTTAACGAGTGACTGAATTTAAATTCAAGGTTTCTAACATAATGAATACTGGTTATTAAAATGCTAAGTAAGCGACTGCAAAGTCCATAAACAGTCACTAATGTGAAAAGAGAGGAGAAGGATAAGAATTTTATAAAGACCTTAAAGAAAAAAACTCTCTCTTTTCGACTCTTAATGGTAACGCATCTGCAATTCCCCTGGTGATGCAGTTGTTCATGGGCGGTGGTAGTCACTTACCATCAAGTGTTTGCAATTAGGAAGCTTGTTTGCCCCATCTTATAAAAAAAACACTATTTTCATTAACCATTTATTTATAACAAACAGACCTAATTTCTGTTTGATGAGTAACAAAAGTGTGTCGTAATATGTTCAACATAAGCTGGTCTTTTATTTAAACTGAGTTACATTCTCCTTTAAGTGTTTGATTAATGAAGTGAATTCTTACTAAGAAATATTTTGTCAAGCGTTATAATATTTAGATAACATTTTTTTATGTGGTGGAGCCATGCTGCAGTTATATTAATAGTATAGCTGTAGCACGAATGGGTTGGCTTGTTCGGGGAAGGACCACGCTCTCACAGATTACCAGTGTAAAATAGCTGCTTAACGCTGCTGTGTCTCGTATGATGAGTGTAGAGATCGGGATACCCTTTTTACTGAAAACGAGGCATTCCATCTTAGTACTCACGCTGGACAACGCATCTGCATTTTGATTCGTAAACGAGTATAGATGTAGATGTCTATGGGCCACAGCAACCACTTACCATGAGGTAGCCTGTGTGCCCATTTATCACCTTATCCTATAAAAAAAGCGTTAGCTTCATTTTCACCTTATTTTGTACGAGATTCGGCGTCGCCGGGAGCACACATACAAGCAATCACGTCGTATTATCAGCTAATTACTTCTACAAACCGCTGATGATTCGCTGTGTTGACAGACGGATTTTAATACATATTTATTTGTAAATAGCATGCAATTTGGCATTTTCTAAATAATTTGCAAGCGAAATTAGGGAAACGATTGTAACGTCAAAACACATCTCGTGTTGACATTTGTACGTGCGAATTGACGTATTAATGGCATTTTAGTGGTTACACGAGCTCCGCCCACTCCCCCGTTCTATTATGTATGTATTATAGTAATCTATGTAGAGCCCCATCAAGTTCTATATGACTTATAAATAAATAAACCATAAAGTTGCGCGTCACCGGCGTAGAACGTGTTATGTAATCATTTTATATTGCAGCACGTAGGCTTCTTGGGTATTATTATTGTTCCTTGTAATTTCGGTGTGTAATGTTGTTTAAGTGAATTATTTTGCACCAACGCTTTTTTAAATCTACTACAATTTGGCACTTTCGGGCGTTTGTTTGTTGTATGTAATTTAAAAGCGTTTTATAATGTGATATTTAAATGTTATCTGTTATAGCGATAAATGAAAGATTAATATGTATTATATAATTATGTTGAGTTAATTAATAAGGGCGTATTCTAAGTTTTTCATGACATAAGAATATGAATTGTATGAATTATTGTTGGTAAAATGTAAATATTCATGAAAAATATTTTGTAGAATGTCTTAATGGCTTTTTACGTTTACATGTTGCTATGAGTTTTATATAAATAATTCAGTTTTATTATTACTGCAATGTTTGAATTTTATTATATATTATGATTATGATTTGCTATCCAAGTTTCCACTTAAAACAATTGTAAAATACATTTTACTATAGAGAGCTTCGTAATAATTTTATGACTTCAAACAGTTTTATTTAAATTAAGTTCTGTTTTAGGTACGTATAATAATTATTAATTGCCTGTCTCTGTATATAGTACATAGATGTCATTAGAGTTGTGAAGTCATTTCACATTACAAAAAATAATATTTTATTACTCTAGAATTTTAATATTATTATGTAAATAGGCAAATAATTTGAAACAGATGTGTATAAATAAAATAAAATGAAAATTAATTCACTTTTAATATTTATCAACTCGCCGTTATCGCTATTTTACTTAATTTTGTCTATTTCGAATAAAATTAGCAAAATTATTTGTTACACCTTGTTTGTTACATACTACATTCAAGGAAATATAAATTAATTCGAGCGATAAACTATTCTTTTTAAAAGATTTAAAATATTATGTGTTTTAAAGGCGTCAAACACTGTTTGATGTCACTCTTTGATGATGTCAAAGACAACACGGACGACCTTCAGCTTTTGATTATTAATTGTTGTTTCGATCTGCATAGAACGAGCTTCAATATCTTTGAAGTCTTGCAGGGGTATTGATTTGGTTTAGATTTAATTTTATTAATATAGGATGAGATCTCAAGCAGATGGTAGCATAGTTGGTAATTTCAATAGCTTCCCAAATCATCCCTGGTAGGCATCGGTGTTTTTTTGCAAGGTATTGTGGTTTGGCAAATTCAATGTAATGGCGGAGACGCTCTTACATGTTCACAGATTCCCTTCCCGAACTTCCCGAAGTGTCGGTAGTTCACGTCCGCTATATTATGTTATGTTCAGTGCCTGATTTAGAGTTCCGACAGCCCTAGGCTGATTATGAATATGTACTTTATATTGTACTAGCTTTCCACGCCCCCATTAAATCAAATTTTACTGATAGTAGTTGTGGATGTGGTCGTTCATGGACGATGGGTTCATAAACAACTGGAAAATAATGTCACCAATGACCAAAGTGAAAATCTGCAAAAAATGCTAGTTGTCTTGCATTCTTGCAATAAAACTGCTAAATTTCTGCAGCATATTATTATAATATAAAATTGTTACTAAAACAACGTATATGTAAACGGAACTAATTGCGGGAGGGGGGTTGCTAAGAGATAGGCTTCGCATTCCCAAACTAAATGCTTGTTAGCAAAGTGATATTTATGTATAGTGAGGTTGGGCAGAGGCGTAAGGGTGGGGCAAAGAGGGGCGCAAAATCACCAATTATTAAATTTAATAATCAAAGTAACAATAAATCGATTCATATCAAACAATCCCGTCCGCAATTAATGCCCTTTGCGAATGAGAGAGATTGCGTTCTATTCGTCGACACATTCGCTTAGACTAAGGACCGATTTACACTTCGACAAGTACAGTAGCGAGTTAACTTACAAACCTGACGAGTTAAGTTTGAACCTCGTTTGAACGGAAATAAGCGGTTAAGTAGCAAGTTTAAGTTGAACGGGATAGCCTGCCGAGCTATTTTTCGGCGAGTTAAGTGCGAAGTGCTGTTCTCCCGCGCGTTTCCCGCCACCCGCATCTAAACCCGCCGTTCGTCTAAACGAGCGAGTTTAGTTCAGTGCATAAGTTGACAGGATGCAACGTTTGCGCGCCAAAACCTATAATTGTACTTTTATAATGAAACACGCCACAAAGTTTGTACGATACTGTTTATTGAATATTTATACGTTTTATATTAGAGTTTTAATAATAAAATGGACGGTAGATATCACGTATAAATTCGTACAAGAGTATTTAGAAGACGAATGTTTATTTAATAACGGGTTTTTCAACAAGAACTTTGTTTTCTAAAACGAAATAAAACAAAGAGTTTAGATGAAGATGATTCAAATTTTTATTGTATTACGAAGAGAAAAGTTTGGCAATTATGAA
>DWHP01006062.1:0-11598 GCA_018247895.1 Parnassius honrathi | reverse complement strand
AAGATATTAAGATTTACTTATTTTATTTTTTATAAATATTTATTATTCTTTATTATTTTTGTTTACTGCGTTGAGATACAATTATATCATCATAGAACACATTTTACCTTATTTAATTACATGTTCTTGATCAGCCATCATTGAACTAATTCGTACCTATACTTCGTACCCATACTGCAGAATATTAATCATAATTCATAACTTTTGATAGGATGAACCGATTTTAATAAAACAAAAACCAATTTAAAAACGAAGATACGCTTCCCAATTTTCCTAACGATTATTTTGATATAAATCAGGACTTTATACATGATACATTAATAAACAAACAGACAGATGGACAGACAGACAATTCTAAAAATGATAGAAATGTATTCAATTACTTATTTGTTTTAGTAAAGTATAAAATATACAGACATCTGCAATTTACATTTTTATTACATACGTTTAGATTTAGATTTAAAAATACTGCAGCATATCTAGGCAGATATCCTGGATAAATTCGTATCTTTTAATGTACATTTGCAATATTTTTTAATTTTCTTTCCTACAACAGATGTAGCGAAAAATAATATATGTAATCCCGATTATCCATCCTGTCTGGAGTGGATTAGATAAACACGCGTTTCCGAATATCCACCCTAGGGTGAATAAATGGAATAACCTTAATTTATTTAAATATTGATATCTTCCCCTGAGGTAGTTAGGTATTATTTAAAATAGACATGGCTCAGTTTATTTATTTGAGGAATAAATTAATGTTTATTTATTACTACGAAATTTAACATAAGCACTAGGCTGTTGATCAACCTACTGATTTTAAGAGCCCATACTACCTCAGCTCAAATTCTAATTTCGCCCCTTTCATTCTACTACTCAAGCTAAATTTACTAGTATAAGTTGACCCCTCATTATACGGGAAGTGATACAATGCGAGATCAGCTTATACTAGAATGTCTCTGTAGTATCGCCAAACATAGGTTTATACCGCAACAGATGCCGCAGCAGACTGATTGAATCATTGAACAAATTGAAAAGGATAGTGTTATTACCTACCCCGTGCAAAATAAGAGACAGAAAGAGAGTGTGTTCGCTTAGAATAAAATAAAGCAAGTGCCAAATCACATAATTGTTAATTACGAGAAGACCACATAGAAAAATAAAAAAATAAATCGCCACTATTTGATATAATATTATTATCTACCTATTACGTTAAAATCATCGCTCAATTCCATAAGGTTTCAGAGATCTAACTCAAGTGCAAAACGAGGTTTTTTCGTTATTTTTTTATCGAGAATTTTTTATCGAATTGTGTTTTCGCTTCAAGAGATTTAAAGGTTATAAGTCCAAGTTTAATGTGTCCAAATAGCAAACTCTTAGGTGCTATAGATACTGACATCCAGATCGCTTAATATCACCAAAACAGCATTACACAAACTCTTAAGATTTTACATACCCATGGATCTGTTTTCAAACAGTGTAAAATCTTAAATAATAACTTACGTGAGAGTTTGGCGCGGGTTTGGCGGCGTCTTGTATCTGGTTGCGTCGCGGGCGCATCATGTACATAGCGACGGCAAGCGCCATCATGATGAACATCACCAGGAAACTGTTCCCGGCCGACTCTGGGCGAGGCAGCCCCGGTAACTGCTCCAGACACTCGTTGTCTGTGCAGTAGGATTGGCCTTGACGAAGCTGGGTCGAAATTAAAGCTCAAAATTAACAAATGTTTAATTTAATAAAAGATAATCATCTTGATTATAGCAAACTGCGACTCAGTGATGTGTTTGGAATTAAAGGTCAGCATTATCTTCTGATTACTTATAGTGTCTGCTTTCATTAAAGGGATGGTTGTTTGCATAAACCTCGAATACTAAATAATCAATAAGATGCAAAATATTCACTGCCAAATTTTTACTGACTTAGAAACATGTACCTTTTACTAAATATAGTTTTTTTTTTGGAACAAAGTACAGATTTGTCCTTTCAAAAGGACCATCGCTATGATTTATATTTTTATTTCAATTATTACTTTTTCTCTGTTCTGCACCTAAATAATTAGACTGTTCATAATAGTGACATGACCGTGTAGTGGCAGTGGCAGTGTAGTAAAAGCTGACAGTGGGAAACAAACCAGGAGATGGGCAGCAAGCATTTTCCTCATAACAATTACGTACATAAAAGCTGCAGTTGCCAACTTGCTTGCCAAGTGTGGCAACTATAGGAAATATACACAACCTGAGAGTTCTAAGATAAAAAAAGTGGATTTTGAGACTAATGACCAAATACTCTGGTGTCTCTACAGTCTCGTGGTGTTACAGTCACTGAACTAAAGTGGTAGACTTAATGGCATCTTAAAATTAAACAGTGTTTGGGTATTTGGGATTTAGTATATAAAACATTTAAATGTCGTTGAAAACTCGGTATTCAAGTAACAAGCAAAAGCTAAAGTTTGCAATGAATATAAATGTGTAAAACGGTCACTGCGATGGTGATGGCGTAAGAGAATAGATCACCAATTTCGTTCTGCCGATTTTATAGGGAGATGACTATGAGAAATACTAGAAACATTTTATGAATTTCGATAGATGACAACGCTGTACTATCTTGTTTACACTAGACGTAAAGTGCCAAGATTGGTCATGGACAACAGCGTTCAAGTGTGAGATGTGTGGTTCTGCCTTTGTAATCCGCTTGCCAAGTGTGATGATTAAGGCATATCTTACCTGTAAAGTGAACAACTTATGTTCAGTAATGGACATTTATACTAAAGATGGGCCGAATATGGATTTCACCGAATACGAATATTAGGCCGAAAGTTCGGTCAGACTTTTACGAAACCGAATATTCGGCCGAACATTATTCGGCAAGATCACCTCGGTACCTAACCGATTTATGTCGGAACTTGTTGCTGTAAAGCGCGCGGGATTAGCGCCGTACCCTGCCCCTCGCTCCCCCACCACACCTGACATGTTATTGCATCGTCTGAGTAAATTGTCGGCACCTGCCTAATGTTCTGACTATTTTAGTGAAAAAAAAAGTATTTGTGTTATTCTTAGTGAAAATTCATAGTTATATGATTAAAATAAGTAGCAGGCGATTTACTATTTGAACTTATTTAGAAAAAACTGGCAACCAGAGTAACGTGAAATGTACTAATGTAATGTAATGTAATAATGCTTCTTGGTTTGATACCCAAAGACTTTTTATCAATCTTTCTATTTGCTATAATTGAAAATAAATCTTCAGTGCCCCAAAAACATAACATTTCAAGTAGATTTAACACATAAATAAGATTTCTATCAACAGTAAAATTATGAAAAACTTGGCATTACTCAATTCGTACAATTCAATACAGCAAACATTTTAAGTACTACTTAAACAAATATTCTGTGATTTAGCCAAATATAAATATTCGGTAAAGCTGCAGAATATGCCAAATACTGAATATGAATCGAATATTCGGCCCATCTCTAATTTATACTGATGAAAAAATTGTAGTCCCATGTGAAACTAAAAAACCACTCCATCTAAGTTTTCTCTCTTAAAATTCTTTTAATATTTCATTTATAACAGATTATCTTTTTAAATAAGGTTTCGTTAAATTAGACAATTCTGTTAGTATAATATATTTTGTTGTTTATAATTATCAGCTGTATTACAAATGGAGTAAAATAAAATAGTTAACAAAAAATTGCATATATGTAACTTATAAATAAGTTACCTTCCTACTCTTGCTAGTAGGACTCACTGTCTGAAACATAATTTATGAGTATAATATTGATAAATTTTATGTATAAAAGTAAAAAAAATTGAATGATATCTTCTTTTAGAATTGTGTTCAAGATTGTGGTTTCTTTTTCTACTTCATAAGTCTGTAAAGTCCACTGTCTGCTGGACATGGGCCTCTCCAAAGGAGGATGAGGTTTTAATTATCATAATGCTATTTAAAAAATGACATTAAACAAACATCTATAGTGTAATTGAGCACAAAAATAAATTTCTTTGTTATTAAAATTGGATTATTGCCAAAAATGATCTACTTACACATCATACACAAACTATTAAAGAAATATAAATGCTTCATGCTCACTATGATTTATACAAGCAAAACATGTAAATCTTAAACCAAATTAAACAAAAATAGTGACTAATTAGCAATAATATATCTATTTCTTAATGTAGATTTGATAACAAACAAGTTTGGTGTTCTCTAATTTCCAGAGCACAGGTATTGGCTAAGTGTAATGATTTTGATCTTAACTACTGCAGCTTAAAAAAGCTAATACTCGTTATTTCGGAAAGGCTGGTAAAAACAAGGAACCTAACTTTAGAAAAATATATACTAAGATAAAGAAGACATAAACTACTTCAACAAAACCTTTTAACTGCAACAGCAAAGGAACAAAAAGATCACTTTTGAAATTAACATGAAAATATAGACTATATATATACATAACTGAAAACAGGCCTCACAAATCAATACTGACAGTAGGAGGCACCTGTGTTACTCTGACATGAGAAAGGTTTACTGAAGTATTTTACAACACAGAGTTTCAATTTACATAGCATGAAATATTTCAATTATCCACAGACTTATAACAGGCATATACTGATAAGGCATTGAATGTTTTTAAGTGCTTGTTAGTGTTGCAGTTTTATAGTAGGTAATTAAAAAAAGGTAAAAACAATAAGTTAATCAAAAAAAATCTTAATTTATAGACAAGCTAATTAAGAAATTACCCAGCTATAAAGCTTTAATAATATTATTTTTGAACATTTTAGATAAATAATAATTTTAGTAACACAAAATTTGTGACCTTCATATTTTTTTAATGATATTGAAATATTACAGTAGTTTACTTAAGCTATAATAAGATCTCTATCTTAACATAGTCCAAGTATTTATCAATACGAAATTGTTGACGTGGAATATTACTTGTTTGGTGAGCGGCGCACAATGATGAATAATTGTACATCTGTTAAAATTTCTTACCAGCGAAATAAGTCGCCGCATCGCCAATTCATGATTCCACAGACACTCGCACGGGTCCATGTCATCTGCCATTTCTGCGTAAATAGAACGTTATGATACAATCAGTTTTCTTCTTTGTTTAGACGCAAAATTATTTAAACGGTCCACTATTTTGAAAGGAATAATGCGTCTTGGCTTAGGAATGTTGTTGATGAACAAGAGCTAAATATAAATTCTTTCTTTATTTCCTTTGTTTTTATTTACAAATGTAAAAAAACATTAGGTATCTAAGATCATCTGTCACGGGAAGAGAAAGTGATAGAGATTTTCAAAACTTGCGTACCTGTAAAGAGTTTCCCAATAAAATAAGAAATTCGCTAATACTAATTGTCAATTAGTATATTAAAGCGAATACGCCAACAGTTAATTAACAAAATAAACCAAAAATATTAACAACTATCCTACACCCGCGACGACATTTTTTATACAATGCACTGCACAGAGTAGTACATAACATATTGTTTGTAAGAGCTTACAACAGAGTACTATCTAAGTGGCAATATCACTATTATCGATACGCATAGATTATCGATATTAAATAGATTTTTTAACACTGAAGTGACAAACGAAAACGAATTTTTTTGACATGCTAAAGCCATGCTGCAGTTATATTAGTAGTATAGTTGTAGCACGAATGGATCGACTCGATCGGGGAAGGACCACGATCTCACAGAATATATATATATATATATAGTAAATATAGCTTAATGCTGCTGTTTTTCATACGTTGAGTGTAGAGAACCGGAGACCCTTTTTACTGGAAACGAGGCATTCCATCTTAGTTCTCACGGGTGTCAACGCATCTGTATTTTGATTCGTAATCTTACCATCAAGTGGACTGTGTGCTCGTTTGTCACCCTATCTTATATAAAAAAACTTTAATAAAATTAAATTTACATACACATTTCTACATCAATATGAATGTACAAATATATACACTGGGACTCCCACTTGATCGCATCCAACGCAGAGCCGGTCGAATCGTCGGCGACCGAGCTCCTTCCGATCAGCTCGACTCACTGATACTGCGAAGAGATGTTGCATCTATTTGCGTATTTTATAGCATATGCCTCGGGGAGTGCTCTGATGAATTGTTTGGACTAATTCCAGCCGCATAATTTCACCATTGCACATCGCGACAAAACTTGCGATTTAAAAGAAATTTTCTTCCTCGCACCAGTTTCTTGTGGAACACTACCGGAGTTTTTTCCGGACCGATACGACTTAGGGACCGTCAAGAAAACAGCCTACTCCTTTTTAAAAGACCAACTCATCTGCAGCTCCTCTGGTGTTGCAGTCGTTAATCGGTGGCGGTAATCACTTACCGTATGCTAGTTTGCCCCCTCTCCTATAAAAAAAAGGAATGAGCGTAAAGGAAGGAGCGAAGGTCCCTGTGAGGAGAGTTATGCGTTATATATCTATATAAACGTGTTGTGGAAGCAATGCTGCCGCAATTAGAAGTCTGGATGCAGAGACGTGCAGGAAGACACCTACAGATTAACACAGATAATTACCGGGCGACGGCAAACTGTTTTCACCGCGGTGGGCGGAACCAGGACACGCGATAGCTCCAGCGTTAGAAAGGAAGCGGACGCTCCCCGTGAACTGCATTGGATGAAACCTCTCCCTGCTAGTATTGTCGGCGATGCTGAGCGGGGATTCTGCTTGGAGGGCCATCGTCACCTTTTGTAAATCCGTTATGATCCAGGAGGAGGCTGCTTAGCGAGATCGGGATAGGTCAGATCCGGTCGGACACTTATTCGTCAAGGCGTTCGTCACGGCTTTCCTCTTAATAACGGTGTTCTTCTACCAGAAAGGCCTCTAGGGCTGTGGGCGCTTGGGCCGGCGATGTCGAATGCCTAGTGATGTAACACGTGATAATGATGACTTTGAAGTGGTCCCAAGACATCGTATTAGCACTGCGAGGTTGCTGGGGATAATAGGAGCTACCCGGGACGTGCTGATAGTCAAGCAAAACGATGAAGGGGCCTTGGTTGCGTTTTGAATGGAGATCTCGGGACTCTTCGTATACACTGATGGTGACCTTTTCGTTGTCTCATGAGCATTAATTAGTCCACGTGAAAAATTCGGTTATTCCGGTTCTACTGCGGATATTCTCATATCGAATTCTATAATATAAACCTCTCCATAGCTCATTAAGTGACCTTGAGCTTCCTCAAATGTCTAATGGTCAAAGACTACATCTCAGATCCATATATCTACAACACGCACTACGCTATATAACTGCAACACGCACTACTGTTTTTAGTTTTGAGGAATACGTGCCGTAATCTGAGGTAATCTTCCCAACGTTACCTAGCTGAGTTGGATACGTCGATTGACCGTTTTAAATAAATATACTTCTCAAAAACTTCGGACGTATTTTAGTTATTTCCCAAAACTGCCATTTTTGTATAACTCGAGCCAACATGTATCGGTGCAATGTTTACATCGGACTTACAAAGATTACTCTTGATTTTATCGCAAGGATCAAGACGATTGCTTATAGGGGTTTGACGTTTGGCATTAAATGAAGGCTGGAATTGGCTTTTGTGAGCAGTGCCTTCACATATATTCTATTCTTAATGGATTTCTTTCGCGTAGATTATAAAATTGAATCCTAAATAAAGCATACCATTCCAAGAATTTATGACATTGTAAGATCTTACTGTAATGGTGTTTGTTGACTTTTCTAATGCTCAATATCCTTTTAAATATCCTATCCCATTTCAGATTCGCATCTTCAATTTTGAGTTCTTTCTCTTTCACAGAAATCTAAATAATAGGTCATAGAAGTCGTGAAAGCGCGTGACCTTGTCGCCGCACATGTGACTCGTAGGCCACAAGTGCGCGAAGAGCCTTATTAATGTGAAGTGCCTTATTATTTAGAGTTCTGTATTCTCTTTATATCTTCAAGGCCGTTAGCAGTCCGTCCATGTGGGATATAAGAGTTCTCAGTGGTCCAGTCTTGCGTCCCGCAAAACGGTATATTTTGTCCGTTAATTCTCTCAGTTTCTATAAACTTGATCACATCTACTCTTGATTATTCGTACCATCTGTATGCTGACGGCCTCCAAATTTACTTACAATCAACTATTAAAGAGCTTCAGGATGCTGTTAAAATGTTAAATCAGAACTTAGAAGCCGTAAAAGAATGGTCTAGGCGTTTTGGAATATCTGTTAACTAAAGGAAATGTTAAGCTATACTCCTAGGTAGCTCGAGGATGTTGTCCAAAATAATTCGGCAAGCCTACCTGCTGTGTATCACAGTGATATACCGTTTTCTTCCTCTGTAAAACATCTTGGACTGTATATGGACAACACAAAGAACTGATGTAGGCATGTCACTGAAATTAGTCACAAATCATTTGCCACGTTTCGATCACTCTTTCGTACTTGTGCAAACACTTATAATGCCTATTATTGATTATGTAGAAGTGTGCTACCTAGATTTTAATCAAAATCTTATTTAATATCCATACGTATTGGATATACATTTGGTCTCCGAAAATATGATCACATCTCTCTCTCTCATTATCGTGATCGGCTGAAATGGTTCACTATCCGATAAAAACGAAACGTTAGAATTCTGTTTGTTCTTTTCTCAATTTTGAATAATTCAACTTCTCCATCATATCTCAAAGATAAATTTCTGTATCTCTTTTCTACTCATGATAAGGTTCTTCGTTCCTTATCTAATCATATGATTGGTATTCCGTTTCCTCATCTAATCATATGAAAGGAATTGTTGGTGAACCCAGAGACTTTCTCTGGGTTCACCAACAATTCCTTTAAAATTCGGGCAATATTACTCAGGAACTCCTTGCTCGAAAACGTAATATAAGCGTCAAATAAGGGCTATTTTAAATAATTAGTATATGACTTCTTTTTGAAATAAAGCGATGACGGACTTTAATGATTTAGATGTTTTGTTATTTGCAGTTCTAATATACGTATTTTCTTATTATAATTTACGTATATATTTACGTATTTATTTTAATTATTTGTTAATATTAAACATGTTTTGTTTATATATTAACATACGCTATATGTATAGATTATGTATATCATATGTATATCATAGTACGTATGTATTAATTTCACCTGCCACAAAATGTCATCATTCCATGAGCTATTTGGCAGAGAATGCCATTAGGCATTAAGTGCGCCCTTTGTTACCCTATTTATTAAGGTCCTAACAATAAAGATTAAATAAAAAAAATTAAATGCTGAAGGTTGTGAAGGAAGAACCTGGGCTGGCTTAAGATGACATCATCACTTAAATCAAAACGATACTAAATGACGGGAATAGAAAATAAGTTACAATTTAAAACAGAAAAAGATGAAGAGGAGGTAATAAAATTTAAAAAAGTAATCAAACTAGAAGTGCACGTGACGATAATCCTCCTGACAGAATTTGCTCGCGGCAGCGTGTCCCAACAGAGTCTAGCAACATGAGCAGGACAGGGTTAAGCCCTGTTCTGCTCAGGTTACATGAGTCAAGTGCATGAGTGCGTGTGTCCCTCTCTCAATTTACTCACTCTCATTGCACGATTGAAGGGTAATCCAATCTTACCAATGGCTTTACGCGCTTTCTTAGACACGGTGGTGAAGTAACGCCAAATTCCTGTCTCGGGTATGCTATTTATAATTTACAGAGAAACTTGAGATGTTAAAAATCTACCAGGTCCCTACATCATTACACTAGGTAAGATAAAAACTCTGCGCTGGAAGATCGCATTCAGCCACCGCAGAGCCTACTTCACCTGAGGATGCTTCGTGTAGAGGTGAAACATGTGTCGTATTATCGACGGTGGTGTGTCTCTCCTAGTGTAGTGGTGTTGGGAGTAGTGGTGATGGTATCAGTGGTGACGCGGATAGTGCACGCAATTGAGGAATGGCAGGAGATGCCCTTCAATCTAGGTAAAACAAATAATCTTATTTTATTATTCAGATCATAGCTGGTTGATTTTAACATCTTTATAGTAGATTCCCGCAAAGTAATGCCTGATTATATAAATTATCAATATACAATTATTGATTTTGGCCCAAACCTACATTCAAACTTCGGACCATATGGTCGACGCGCTTATAACCACTGAACCAGCAAGGCAGTCAAAGTAAGTCACAGTCATTAGAAATGCTCAGAAAGCCGGAAACAAAATAGAAACAATAAATCGACTGGACTAGCTGATACATGTGTACATGCTGCCTGCTAATGTGTCCATGTGACTGTACCTTACCTATAAAACTGTGTGCTACAGTATCGCGGATTTTGGTAGCTAGCTACCGGTGGTCTAATCTAGACGATTGTTTGTTTCTATTTTGTGGCCGCGGTTCTGAGCATCCTTGATGTCATTTCTGACCAGCAATAAATCTACGAGTACGGCTGTATCTCGCCTGTAAAAACGATGCAGGCCACGGTGGTATAGACACCGGCAATTAGCTACGAGTTCTATGATTCGACCAATTCTTGAATTTTCTTATTTCTTATATTGTTTTTCAGATCAACAAATTTTAAATTAAATTTTATTTGACTCAATTACCGTGCCTTATATATTACCGTTCAATTATCGATTTCATTTAAACAGTTTACTACTAGCTTGATATGAATAAAGCAGTAACTTGTTCTTTATAAAACTGGTATGAGCTACAAAATCGATGTTTTAACAAACAATTAGCAACTATTACGCTACAAATTCCCGTGTAATTTTCAATGTTGGATTTGTACCTCTCAAAGTAGGTACTGGTATTCCAGCTTCGCCGCATATTGAACGTTTATCACTGATTTTATTAGGTAATTATTAGGAAATTATCACATCCTTATAAATTGTTCTCGTTCTAATTTTTAAAACTTTTTTTTATAGGGAAAACTCAAAGCGCTTAGCTTTCACAAGCAGACCGGAAATATAATAATATCTATCTCTAGACGTACAAAATATTATCATGTTGTTTGATGTCAGTGTTAAACAAGATTGAGGGGATCGAGAAGCGACGAAGGCGTGGTCGCGTCCGGTCCGCCCAAACGGCGGTGGGCGGCTCCACCGCCCATTTCTAATTGATTTTACACTCGTAATAAATTAACTTATCATGGAGTATACTAACTTTATACAGCTATGAAAAATATTTCTACAATTTACCCCATAAATTAAAGTTTAAGAGAAATTTGTGTATACATATGAGTGAATGTTACGTTCACATATATTTGTTTTTGTCACATAAATTACTGACATCAAAATATTCAGATGTTATAATATACTGTATGATCTTTTTTACCGCTTGGAAAAAATTGGGTGTAACAGGTGAACGAAACAGAAGCCAATGGCTTCTGTTTCGTTCACCTGTTTTTTTTTATATTAACATATAAGTAATAGCATAATTCATCTGTCAATAAATGCTACTAATTGGGTGCGTATTATTTTAAATTCGATAGTTTTTAATGATTTATTCGATTTATTTATTTAGAGTAACATTTTTGTTACTCTAAATAAATAAATCAAAAGATAATTTATTTCAAATTAGTAGTATTTATTGATAGATCAATTTCATAATATGTTAATGTA
>DWHP01006061.1:0-11598 GCA_018247895.1 Parnassius honrathi | reverse complement strand
GTATTAAAATGTTTATATTATAATATATAATGGTTTGTTTGTTAAATTTTAATTGCAGTACTTTAATTGCTTTTACTATATTAAAAAAAGTGTAGTAATAAAAATAGTACCTTGTTCTATTTATGTACATTTTTCTGATTAATATTTGTCTCTTGATTGACTCCGTCAATTTTAATTATTAAGCTGGCATAAGAAAATTTACGTGTTCAGAGTAAAAATAGTAGACTTATTAATTTAAGTCAAGCTCTTGGGACAAACACTTTTCTCTAACACTCATAATTTCCTTATCTTCATCAAAAAGTTTGAATCACCTGGTTACACTGAAGTTTGGATACAGACTTAGTGAAAAATAAAAAGGATCAATTAGTAGAGTTCTGTGTCAAGTAGAGTGGAAGGCGAAGTGTGCGAATGGTCAGTTCGTACAGCGTCGTATATCGTTCTCCAGAGGACCGTGGAGTGACGTAAGTGAACGGGCCGTGCGGCCAGGCTTTATCGGTAAGGCCCCCACCAGCGCGGTTTGTTTACAAGAGCTCACGCAGCCCGCCGGCACTCGGCAGCAGACTTGCACGAGAGACGTGACGCTCCGCGCTAACCGCTGGTATCGATAACTGTCTAATGACGATAAGTGAACAACCAAAGTGACGTATCCTTGGGACAATATCGTCCGCTAAATAGTTACAAAAACGCGCGGTATAATCAAAATTACGTGAAAATTGTGTGATCAGGATCTCCATCGCAACAAATACAAAGTAAGTTCCTATTTTAGATACGCCACTAAACGAGTTCTTATATTATCTAAAATCTATTACGTTATGCGGAACAAATGTAAACGATCACTTTTTACACGCTTTATATTAGCTTCACCTGTGTTGTATCTATGTTGGTGCGAATGTAATGTAATTTTGTAGTTCAATTTTCAGTCATTTCCATACGTCTGTATAGGCAGAATTTTTGCAAACCGACTAAGAACCGATTACAATAAATACAACTATTTCATGATTATCACCTAGTTTTCTCTCTAGCATCATCACATCTCTTGATTAAAGCGCGTTTTTAAGTTTTCTTAAACTCTGATACTATTATTCGTTAGTGTGATTGTTTAGTTTCTTTAAATGAAGCCGATCAGAAACGGCTATAAAAACGCTTTAGGTATGTTTTTCTTCGGAAGGTAGAGTTTGTAAGAAAAGCGTTGTTGGTATGCATTGAAAACTCATAATAGATTTCATGTTATATAGGTCCAAAGGTTTCAGTTGCCTAAGTTGTTTACATTTCTCCTTAATACATAAAATAGTACATAATGTAATTCTGATAGTATTAAGATAAATATTTTAAACATTTATACTCTATTTGTTGTGATGGTAACATAAATGGATAAACAGAATCGGTGAATATGTCGAGATTGAATGATTGAATGTTTTTAAAAATTCAAGGATTACGCGCTAGAAAGCCTCCAAAAATCGTATTTGATGGCATTCCGCTTAATTAAACAACACCACCGGCGTATACGTACATACGTGAAGGCCGTAATTTTTATGTCAAACGAAACTAAACCGGTTGGGATGTTTTTTTAACTTGGTGTAATAAAAATAACATTTATTTTTATCATTACTTGAGATCGGTGCACGAGTAAAGCTCCCCCCCCAGGTAAAGTCGGTGGAAACTTAGGGTGTTCCATGATGCTCGTAACTCATTGTTATATTATGAAGATTATAGCTGATTATTTGATCTATTCTATTTGGTTCTTTGTGGTTTTTTTATTCTTTGTGGTTATATTTGTTTATTGCAGGGGTTACATAGCGTAGTGAGTTAGCTATTAGATTTATTTCCAGTTCTTTACTTTTTAAGGATTGTGGAGTAAATTTACAATGGTAATATATGATCATTTGCTATCGATGTATTGGCCAAATACGTCATGATCATGAGCTAATTTAGGAGTTGTTGGAGGCGTATATTTGGGTTTTCTAACGTGCATTCAGTACGTGTTACCTACTATGGAATATTTGTACAAATTATGTGTGTATTATGATATCAGTGTAATTACTCCAGTCGGTTATTTTTAAATATGTGTCATGTGCGTGTAATAGATACCTTGTGTAAATTAAGAATCTTGACATGGAATTCGAAATTTTATCATAAATTGAATACGTGAGATTTTCATCGTTATAGATACCGATGAGTGACTATAGCGTAAAAATAAATGATGATGAGTGCGCAGTGTAACGGCTCCGTGGCGCAGTGGTTTCGCAATAAGTTGCAGTGCTGAGGGCCGCAGGTTTGAATCCCGCACGCATCAAGTAATTGGTATGGTCTACAAATAATTGTTCGGCGTCTTGATGTTTGTCCTTGTGCAATTTATGTATGTAAACTGCTTCCACGATACAGTGGATAATCCTAATGTGAGATTAAGTTTTTATAAAATTAATTAGGTTACATCATGATAATTATAAGCCATAACAAACCATTTTTGACCATGGGCCTTCAAAAGTTTGGTGGATATGACGTAATGTCACTTAGGAGGATCTGATCTTTACATCCTATATGTAATCTGAATATCTTAGACCTTTATTTTTCGAGCATTTATTCCGTTACGTTCTGTATATCTTTCCAATATTACAAGATGTTCCTACTATCACTATCTGTTATTTCTCTGGGGCCTTTTTTTAAACTGGACAAAATAGTTTTGAACTTACGTCGTCACAATACGACTCAGTAGAAATTCTTCAGATTAGGAGTTCATCACCGCTTCTGGTATTTTAATTAAAATTTTCGTTCATATTTTTGCACACCTGATGGTAGTTGAATACTGTGGCTCAAAGAAAATTCGAATTAAAAGGAGTAGAACTAAGATGGATTGCCCGTCACTAGTATAAATCGTTGGTTCTTGCCAATCACCTTACGAAACACAGCATTATCATGCTCTTATATGGTCATCTGTGCAAGCGTGGTCCTTTCCCGGTTGAACTGATCCATTCCCTTTGCAACCGTAACACACTGCGGTAACAACGCATCTGCATTTTGATTTTTGATTGATAATAAGCATTCACTTACCACCAGGTGAACTGTGTGCCCGTTTGGCGTCTTTATTCTATTAAAAAATTAGTTTGTTCGTAAATATAGTTGAGTAGCTCTTATAGCATTTAATCTTACACCGTTTGATGCGAGTGATTGTGTGTGTGTGTGTGCGTGTGTGCGTGTGCGTGTGCTAGTTAAATATTTTGTGAACATGTTGCGGTGACAAATGTCGGAATGTTACCCAATGACTAGTCGGTATCGCAGTATCAATGTACATTCAAGATCGATAAGTTTACGTTAGCTACGTATATAATGTATTTGTTCAAATTTGAAGAGCCATTGAACTTTTGTGATACTGTGAGTATATTTTTCTTTTAAAGGAAAATAATATTCTAAATGCTGCATCACAGTTTATTTCAGATATGGTTATTTAGGTTAGATCCTACTTTTATTGTCTTTCGTGTAGTTAGTGACTTCCATAACTTTAACATTTCCCGAACGCTTCAGGAAATGTTAAAGTTATGTTCGGGAAATTACGACACATTTTTTCGTCAGTTATACCTCAAAACCTGAAAACAAAATTGTACAACCAGTGCGTGTTGCCAGTGATGACCTACGGTACCGAGACGTGGTCCTTCACTGCTGGCCGTATGAGAACGCTCAAAGTCGCTCAGCGAGCTATGGAGAAAGCTATGCTCGGGATTTCTCTGCGTGATAGACTTAGAAATGAGGATATCCACGGTAGAACCAGAGTGACCGACATAGCCCAATGGATTAGTAAGCTGAAGTGGCTATTGGTCGGCCATATAGCTCGAAGAACCGACAACCGTTGGGGAAAAAGCGTTCTCGAGTGGCAGCCTCGTACCGGTAGGCGAAGTGTAGGACGATCCCCCACTAGATAGAGTGCCGACTTGGTGAAACATGCGGGAAGTCGATGAATGCAGGTAGCTCAGGACCGTGCTTTATCGCATACCTTGGGGGAGGCCTATGTTCAGCAGTGGACTTGTGAAGGGCAGTAATGATGATGATGATGATGAGACTTAGTCGCCCCCTGTTTGAGACTTTGTTCAACAAATTCAATTCAGTCACCAGTTTGTCCCAGTACTCGGTGAAGTTTTCGTGAGAAATATTGGCACGTGTATAAAGCATCCCCAGTGCTGTCGTCCTCATAGCAATGAATGTTACCGGTTTGTAACAAGTCATTGATATGCAGAAGAAACAGCGTTGGTGATAGCACGCAGCCTTGTGAAACTACAACCTTGATGCTCCGATCTGCAAGAAAACTGGTGATGGATCACCAGTTTTCTTGAAGTGAATTGTACCATTTCTCGGGAAGCCCATAGGAAGGAAGCTCCGTAAGAAGCGCTTTGTGCCAAACCCAATCGACCGATCGATCGAGTTCGTCCGGATCGATTGTACAAAATGGGCGTGCCTCAGGGCTCAATTTTCGGCCCCTTTCTTTTTCTTGTATATATTAATGACTTACCTTACATAGTAGGGGACAACCATGATATAGTATTATTTGCTGATGATACTTCATTAATTTTCAAATTAAAACGACAGTTATTAAACTACGACAAAAAATGGAACTAAAACTAAATGTATGAAATTCGTAACTCCGAATGTCAAACATGTCGATGCTAATGTAATTATAAATGAAGAGGAGCCGAGTCTTGTACCATACCACCATTTTTCTTGGAATCACACTGGACGCAAAGCTTCAATGACTCCCCCATATATCACAACTAGCAAGCAGACTTAGTTCTGCGGCATATGCTCTAAAAAAATAGAACTCTTACCAGCGTTGGAACAGCTAGAATAGCTTGCTTAACTATTTCCATTGCACTATGTCTTATGTTATTTTGCTACGTGGGCATGTGAATGACACTGAAGTTATATTTGTTTTACAAAAGAGGGCCATTAGAGCAATATATGATTTAAAACCAAAAGAGTCAGACAAAAATTTAAGGAAATTAATATAGCAACTCTGGCCTCTCAAAACTTTTATGAAAATGTTATGTAGGGCACAAAAATAAAAGTAGTTTTGCAAAAATAAGTGATATTCATTCTGCAAATACTAGGAATAGACACAAGCTGGTAGTATCAGTTACTCGACTCCACCGAGTCAGTTATTCATTCTTGGGGTGATGTATACGCTTTTACAACAAAATCCCAGAACATATACAGAATTTGATATACAAAAAGTTCAGAAACCGCATGAACTGACTGTTGATAAGGGACTCCATTATTTTAGAGAACAAGGTGATGGCGATAGTTGGACGGATCAGGGCGATTAGCTTTTTTAGGGATCGGGTGCACGAAAGATGTCTTCCATGATTTCGGAACTACGCCTAGGGAGTAGGAGTACCAGAAAAGACGCGTTAAAACCGGTGCCGTTTCGGGGCACATGTCTTCAGCACAATAGGAGGCCCACTCGACTTGTTGACGTCCAGGGAGAGGAGTGATCAGCGCATCGAGCATTGGGTAAGCAGCACATCCTGCATGGAGCATTTACACCACATGATGGTCGGCGGTGTGTTTTCCCGTTATCAAGAGTTGTACGCAAAGACACAGCCCAGCAGATCGGCTTTTTCCTTTGCGGCATGGGCCAGTGAGTCATCATCCCTATGTATCGATGGGAGAGACGTCTGACAGAAGTTTCCCAGGCTTGGCAAGAGACCGGAAAGTCGGTGTTTCCGAAAGAAGACAAATTAGTTTCTCGACAACTCTGCTGATGTGCTCTAGCTTGAAGGACTAGAGGCGGAATGATACTTCTTTTAAGAGCGCTGGTATTTGCATCCCGAGAAGTCGATGCGTCAGCCCAGGTCTGGTAGCACTCCTGCATATGGCGTAATGCAATTTTGCAGGAGCGACCAAACCATGGCTGGGTTCTGCCTCCGATAGGTACCACAGATGAAGGTATAAAAAGTTCCATACCCTGTAGCACAGAATCAGCAACAACGTTAGGATCATCCGGCGATAAGCAAACCCTGGGGTTAACCCAACAAAAACAAGGGTAGGATGCAAAAAAATCGCATTCTGTCCCCATCGGCTGATCTATAATGCCAAACACGACGCCGACCTACAGAACGCAAATGCTATGGGAGCGTGAGTAGCACTGTACTCTGGATCAGACAATGGTCCGACGAACCATTGGGGCATTGACGAAGTCTGATATCCGTCCGGATGAGAGGTCAACAGAAGGTCCAACAGGGAAGGTAGGCGAAGTAACCAGTTGTGTCATACCAAATGCCAAAGCAAAGTCGTAAACAGATCTACCTGCATGATCGGTTAAACGGGAACCAAGCCATTCAGAGTGGTAAGCGTTAAAATCACCAGGCATGACGATCTCTGCGCGTGGGACCTGTTGTAGCACGGAGTCTGCAGCTATTTAGATGTGGTCGATGAGTCGGTCTGTGTCGGTATTACTATAGGACCTATAGAGGCACCCGTAGTTGCGGAGGTGGTGGTCGCTGTCTACGCGCAGCACTGACCTCTAAATATACAAGTACGCTTGACTGGCTATACCATACAAAATGTCTGTGCCGATTTAAAGCGCCGCCATTTTTCGTACCGGGTATTAAAATTGACATAATATGCCAAAGTCTGTTTGTTGTGTTATTAAAACCATATCACTGTATTTTGAAATTTTAAACTAAAAAATTGAAGTAGTGGTTTGATTGTGTTAGATTTTAGTTACATAATAAGAATTATTTTTCGTAATAATGAGAGTGCGTAATATGTAAAACTCGTTACCTAAAGTAAAGTAGGATATTACATTCCACAAGTAAGTGAATTTACAGTTAATATTAAACAAATAAAAATACTAACGCGGGTACGGAAAATTTTGATTAAAACTACTTTTACGGATTTTGTCGCACTTATTTTTAATTATTTTTATTTTGATTTTTAATTCCCGATGTTTCAGGTGCTTTCCAGCACCCATGGTCACGGGGGACTCAGGTGACTGACGTCCCGATGGCATTGTTAAACCCAAAGTACCTTCAACTTCCGGTCCGATCTATGCAAAATGAACTGACTATGTCTTGCAGTGGTATGCTTGGGTTTTAATCTAATTAATTATAGGGTCCTAGGTTATAGGGTAGGTATATTAGGTTTTTAGGGTAGTAGAGCAGTAGTACTAGGTTAATAGGGTAGGTTATAGAGTCCCAAGCAGGTGGTATACCCAGCCTCCTTCTCTATTGAAATCGGGATGTTTTTTTAATTTCAATAGCCTCACGTACCATCCTTGGTAGGAATCTGTGTTCTTTCGTGAGGATTTGTGGTCTATCAAATCTGATATAACGGTTGGGGCCATCTAGGATATGATCACAAACTGCAGACTTCCCGGAACGTTGATGCTTCACATCAGCTATATGTTCTTTTACGCGGGTTGTCATTGATCTTTTGGTTTGTCCTACATAAGACAGACCACATTCATAATCAAGCTTGTACACTCCTGCATACTGTAAAGGAACATGACACTTGACGGATGGTAAAAACTGACTAATCTTCTTCGGCGGCTTGTAAAATGTTCTAATAGAAGCTCGCTTCAAGATGTAGCCAATCTTGTCCGTGACGCCTCTGAAATATGGTAGTACAGCAGGTACACGCTTGACTGTGGCCGGCTTCACTCGATCACTGTGACGTAGGCGCGAGACCCGAAGCTTGTTATTGTGCAGACCTGCTTTACGTGCTGAAGCTCGGCGGCCAGGTGTTTGCTGTCATAGATCCCTCGTACTCTCTGTAACAAAGATTTACCCACATTAGGTAACTGTGAAGGGTGGTGAAGGGATTCACCGTTCAAATATCGGTTTGTATAGGCCTTTTTTCTATACACTGTGTTACCTAAGGTGTTGTTAGGATTTCGGATGACTAACACATTTACGAAAGGTAAGGAATTATTTGCCTCTAACTCCATAGTAAATTGAATTTTAGAGTTTATGGAATTAAGATGTGCTAAAAATGCAGTTACTTTGTCTGGTGGTAAAATTTTGAAAGTATCGTCTACGTACCGCTTGTAGAATCTTAGTGTAACAGTTGCAGTATGGAGGGCTTTCTCATCAAAGTCTTCCTCGAATATATCGGCAACAATGGGAAATACAGTTGAGCCCGTCGCAATACCATCTACTTGATTGTAAAACTCTTCCCTCCACAATAGATAGGCAATGTCTGAGTAGTAATGCATATTCTTCTGACATGTTATTTTTCTCTAGTTTCCTAGTTATAATTGAGATGCAGTCTTCAACAGGTAGGCATGTAAATAGAGACTGAGCATCAAAACTGACCAAGGCGACGTAAGACGTAGGTCTCTTATCTCACTGACAAAATGGTATGAATCCTTAGTGCGTGTTCATGTGTGTCCTCTGAGTGGTGATAATATTTTAGCTAAGTGTTGAGGCAATCTGTAAGTTGGCGAATCAATCTGACTCACTATTGGATGTAATGGAGCATTCGGTTTGTGTATTTTTGGTAACCCATACAAGTTCGGTGTGTTGACACATGAAGAACACGAATTAATGTCTAGATTAAATTAATAAGAAATACTCCGAGAAATTGATCGAGACCAACCGGATCGGATAAACAATAATTAAAAAAGCTGAAGGTACTCCGGGTTTGACAATGACATCGGGACGTCAGTCATCTCAGTCCCCCATGACCATGAGTGCTGCTTAAACGCTGCTTAAACGCGATAAAATCCGTAAAAGTAGTTTTAATCAATGTGTAGTGTTCGCGTAAATATAAGAAATCATTATGAAAACTGTCGTCGCCAACCTACCTGCTATGCGTTGCAACTATGCCCCTTATGAGCTAATATATACGGAAGACCTATATTTAGCATAGGAAGTTTGACAGGATGTATTGATAGTCATGATAATAAATTCAAAAGTGGGTCTAGGGGCTACTCGACGTATTATGAGCAGAATTCGAAAGATAAAAGATAAAGATTTACACGATTAGATTTACTAGAAAATGGTGTACCTAATATTGTAAAATATTGAGTACAATGTAGTTGTATTAATCCATGTAATGTTTTTATTGAAATATAAAAAGAAGAAGACGATGAGGCATTCGTCATTAACTGTCAGTTTGTTTGTCCGTGACCATTTCAATTGTTTTACTGATTGATGTCGTTTGTATCCAAGTTATGCTAGGATGCTGAGACTGGCCGGATCTTGTTTATAAATGTATTTCACACTACTTAGTTTTAAGAGACCCTAACGCATATTTGAAACTCAAAAAAACTGTATACAATTAATGTCGAATGTATGTTCATACAATATTTTCTTTAGGAACTAAAAGATAAAGTTACAGCTTTGGTAGGTACTCTGTGGTTACAGCCATATATATATAGATGGCTCATTTATTTTCTAAGAAGGATATAGAGCAATTTGTCCGACGCGCTGCTTCAGTGCATATGTACTTTATTTAGGATTAATAAGGGGTTGTTACGTCTTACACATTGTTAGGGATTCCGTGCACTGGCGGTGTAACTGTTCAATCCACTGCCCTACATCATCCGGTGAGAGTGAAACAAATCAGGAGATGGGCAGCAACATCTTTGGTATCTTGTGGTAACTATGGCAAATCACCCCTATGAGGCAGCCTACGTTCGGCAGTGGACTTCAATAGGCTGTAACAGTACCGGTTATGCCTTAAACATATGCTGTAACAGTACCGGTTATGTATGAAGTTGGGGGCACAGTTAGTAATCATTCACGCGTCGTGTATACGCAACACTTGAGTACGCGAAGAAACATAAAATAAGCATCGGATAAGTTACAATTTTCTTTCTGTGTTGCGCCAGAATTTGCTTTACAGTTTATTTAAGCTCAGCTCCCTGAACATGAATTTTCTATCGTATCTAATTCGTATCACAATCGAGCAGTTTTGTATTACAAAACACAGATACATTTACGTCCGCCGGGTGCGCTACTCACATTTGCATATAATTTTAGTCAAGTTTAGTCGACGAAGATACGAAAAGGTTAGCGTCAAAATTGTGTGCTACGAACAAAGGATAATTAATTAGTACTGTAGTGTGTAGACTCTCAGCAATCAGGTAACAAGAGAGAGTAGGTACTTTGCGCGCACGATGAGAATATAACCAAACGGAGGATTATTTATGTCGCAATGTACTACTCGTAGGAGGAACTTCAACTTTCAGCGTCTTGTAGGATTGGCAAAAATTTAACTAAAATATATTTGCTTAATTTTTTTTCTTCGAATCGTTATTAATGTTTTGTTATTACCGTACTTACCCGACTGCCAAGAAAAGGTTATGTTTTTCGCGCGTATCTTGTACTAACTGATCTCGTATTCGCAAATTACAATTATACATTATACAATTAGGCAAAGTCAGAGCACATTGGCAGAATGGGCGCACAATAATATTTTATTGCGGAATCTACAAACTTTTTTTTGGTGGGCCTATCGTAACATCCGCTCTTAGCGAGCGTCTACTTTGCAAAATGAGTCAATGGGGTGTATAGTTTAAGAGATCTCGTGATGAGTTAGTCAGTGAGTGTTATTTCGCTCATATAAATATTAAGATAAATGGCGGACATTTGGCGCGAAATAGTAATATATTAATAAAAAAATATCAAACCCATGGCGTCAGATATGAAAATAAAGGAAATTAAAAGGCGATTACCAATGTATGTTCATAAGAGTATGTCGGGCCACTAAAAAATCTGAAATAAAATAAATAATTTAAAAAATAAAAAACCGAGGCTTCCAGCTTATAATATAGTCTGTTAAACCAATGTAGAGTTTACTTTGTATATTATAGTATATTACAATTTTGTTTTGCATTCTCAATCTTGTTTCGGTCCTTTTAGTGAATAACTTTTAAATGGTCTTTTTTGCAGACGGGTTTTTATTTTTTAATTATTTAATGTATTTGATTGTTTTGCCTTAAAATTTAATAATATTGAAGAGTTCACCTGATGATAATTTTTCTATAGTCCTACCCGCGACATACATATGATTAACAGTGGAGTTCCGAAAGGTCGTAATTTATGAATAAATAAATGATGTTAATTTGAAGTATGGTCTTAGATAGTAAACAAATAGGCTTAAAATCCTCTTTACTCATGTCTTCCAGTAGGCAAAGAATAACGACATTCAATAGTTAATAATCTCTTAATCTCAAAAATGATGTTACAATTATCAAAATAGTGAAATGCCTTTCTTTCTAAAATATAATCACGAAAAATTTTTAAGAATTACAATAATGAAAAAGAACTTCATGCAAGGAAATTTTTAAATAGCCGCCCGCGGAGCTATTTGACTCCTTTTATACTAGTACTTAACCCACATTTTGTTTTATTTGCCGCGTTTGCTTGTCAACTTATTTACCTATTTGACACATGACTCCGACGCATAGCACGACATTGCTCTTTTTTGCATTTATATGGTATAAAACACAGAATACTATAATACATACATAATAGAACCGGGGAGTGGGCGCAGCCCGTATAGCCACTAACATGTCGATTCACACCTATAAATGTAAACACAATCAATCGTTTCCAATTTTCGTATCACATATCGTATCATATATATATGTATATATATATATAT
>DWHP01006060.1:0-11599 GCA_018247895.1 Parnassius honrathi | reverse complement strand
AGAATGAAGTCCCCTGATATTGCAGAAATTCACGGATAGCGTGGCAGGGGTCGCCTTGGTCTTGTTGCTCCGTTTGCACCGAGCAGTTGTAGTCTTGAGCGGAATTTTGCACCCCCCAGAATACGCGGGGCAGCCTGAGCACCCACGCTCAGGAGTGGAGTAACTTGGTTTTTGAAGATTACATTCAATGAGCTCATTTAACAGACTTTGAGTTTGGGACACTTTCAATTCATCTAAGTATTGTTTTAATTGCACAATCTGCTCATTAGCCCTACTTAACTGCAACTGCAAATAATCTGAGGGATTCCTCATATTCTTTGCTGCATCGGTCAAACTTATCGACTGATCCCTTTCTTTTAAAACATTTGTATAGTCATTATGCAATTTATTGTCCGCTTTGAGCCCCTGTTGAGCGCGCTTTCGAGACGCCTGATGTTGTAGTCGGCTGAACCGTCAGCCGTGTTTCGTCGCGTCGCTAAGTTAAAATTCGTTAAATCGATCGGTTGATATAGTGTTAGCCTATTAAGATACGTGACTAGGCCTTTGTTTGAGATTGTGTGATTAATTTAACCTCATTTTCTGTTAATTGTATCGACTAGTTGTCTACGCGGCGATTTGAAATCGCACGGAATTGCTATAGTATTATAGTCTAGAAGATTCGAGCGTTTTATTTGTAGTGATTAAAGGAACCTTTGTGCTGTTTTTGACATTGAGGAGTAGCTTACGTAGCATTTTGATATAGTACGAAGTGATTTTGCTTGTTCGATTGAACTCTAGACTTTGACTATATATAAACTTAGACTATAGTTTTGTGCTAATTGACCTTAGACTGGAGATCGGCGCCCGGAAGTGAGGGCGTCCTTTGAAGCGGTGCAGCGACGGCGGGTTTGTCCGCCTACCTTGGTGAAGTCAGCTAACGCACAACATACCTTCTTCCACATACACACCCACACTACCTTCACATCACGCTGCCGTCTCCTGGTGGCCGACCCTATTCCTGAACCAGGTAAGTTGTGTTTGCTTGTGCATCCATTATATAATAAATTTCCATAGACCATTCGGGTCCTCCCCTCTGTTGTCCGTCGAGCTGGAGTATTGATATTATGATACTGTAACAACAACTGTGGGACAAAATAGGATGATTTCGCTCCATCACTCGCATCACTCGGCTACGCGGGCTTAGTACTGTTAAATGTAGTAACGCCATTACCATTGTTTGTTTTTTATCACTTTTGTAAAGTAATGACTTAACCCATATGTAGAAAAACATCCAACTGGAAAACAGAGCGGAGGAGATACGAGCAAGCTGCGATGAAGCGTGGAAGAACAAAATGGACGCCTTAAACAAAGAGCTGGAGGACACGAGGATAAAACACGACGAGCAAATGCAGCAACTTTATGCCAAGTAATTTTCGTATTCGTTATTTTTTAGGTTGGGAGATCATTACGTTTTTTTCGCCGACCGTGAGCAACTGCAATACACAGGGAATTGCAGGTGCGATCGGACTCTAAAAAGGAGTAAGCTCGTTTTTTGAAGATCTCTAAGTCGTATCGGTCCGGAAAAAACGCCGATGGTAAATGATTTCACAAAGTAGTTGTGCTAGGAAGAAAACTGATAAATCGCACAGTAGTGGACCTTAGCTTGGCAAATGGTCGGGATTCGTCTGGATTCTCCCGATATTTTAAATGATCTTCAAACTCCGGATTTATGTCAAAAGATATTATAAAAATCCACACAAACAGCTCCTCGGAAAGTTAACGTATAGCTTTTGATTTAATAAAAGCTGAGTTAGTAATTAGACAACTATGAATTAAATTGTTTATGTTTAAAATATTTTCCGAATACTACTAAAGTATCCAAATTGGAGGACTCTAGTAAAGTATAATGCCAAATACATATGTAATGTGTGAAATTAATAAGTGTATAGTTACGTCCTGTAATGGAAGCGTTAGAGATCCCATAACCCTGTTTCGTCTGATCGTTATCGTAAGAGGTGACTAAGAGTAAAGCCAGCGAGATCTTATGTTTTCCCATAGACCGTGTTATGCCGTTTACACCAGACGTAAAATAACCAGACCAGAGACGGGGAGCAGTATTAATTACGTCTTCTACAGCGATCGTGAATCTGTCTGCCAAGCGTGATGGTTAAAGCAAAACTGCAACGATAGAGGCCTATATCCAGCAGAGCTTTCTAAAGGCAGGTGATGAATAAGGAAGAACACTGTTCAGCTACTTCAACTCTTTTAAAAGTAGTTTTCTTTCAGAGTTAAAATAGCAGTAGCTAGAAAAGACTCCACCATACAGGCGCTGACGAGGGAGAACGCTAAATATCAGGAGAAGGTCACGCTACTGGAGCAGAAGTTGCAGCAGCAGAGGAAGGACTTTTTGAAACAAAAGTAAACATCATAAATAAGAATGAAAATCAATAAGCGACAGTTGCCGAATGGGTAAAGAAAAGTCGAATCAGCCATTCGCATACTGTCGTGAACCCAACCCGCAGTTCAAGAGTTTTAAGCTTACTTAGAAGGGTTAACGGGAATATTAGTAAGGTTTATAATATTTCTAGTATATTTAAAGATATGCTTGCTTAAATGGGTGAGAAATGAGCATCGAATCAAATCTCGTAATTAGGGTTGCATGATTGTCGGGATTCGTCTGGATTCTCCCGACATTTTGAATGGTATCCAGACTCCCGACAAAACTCAAAATCCTCAGAAAAACAGCTTTTTGGAAAGTTAACGTTATAGGCTTTGATTTAGATGAGTTAGTGATAAGACTGAACTTTGAATTAAATCGTTTGAATTTTAAATATTTTCTGAATACTATTAAAGGATCCAAATTGGTGGACTCTAGTAAAGTCTAATGCCAAATACATGTGGCGACCTAAAAATTAAGTGTACTTAAATTAGTTTTGTTTAAAATACTTTTTGTAACCTCCTAAAATTTTTATTTTTATTTTTAGTGCTTTAATCTCCCAAAACCCCGGCTCAAAATTTTGTCCAGATATTATGGTCTTCCAATCTGACAAACCCACTCGTAATCACCATTGAATAAGCTGTTTTGTTTATATACAATATGTGACATATTAATGACAACTTCCGTGTCAGTGTGAAATTAGGTAGTTGTGCTTCGTATGCGTTCTTATAAAATTTCTGTGATTACTATGAAACATGGTAGCATTTTAGTTATAAATAAATTACCACATTACATAATTTTAGTAGAACCACAAAGCTTACTTGTCTTTTTTTGTATCCATACAAATTCTATAAAAAGTTTTATGAATAAGGATAGAAAATATAAGAATACAATGAAATGAGATTAGAACCACAGAGTACTTTGAGTAAGAACACCAGGCTAAAGTCTAATTACTACAATCAGTCATCGAAGACGATTTTAGATCGTGTGTTACGATGAGGGGCGAGACGTAAGCGGAGCGCTCCCGAACGGCCAAACAACCAATCCACTTATAAGTCGTTCGGGAGCTGTCCGGCAGGGCTGTCCTGTCACGTTGTATTCCAATTTGCAATAGTGTAACTGACAGCTCGACATATATAAAAATATATATACAACAGTTGACTTTTTTTATAATTATTTTTATTGAACTATTTTTATTATTTCTGAACACCAATGGTCCGATAAAGTTATTTCATTTGTGTAAATGTGGAGTAAAAAAAATTATTATTATTTATTTCTTACCGTTGTGACAACCCTAGAAATTTTGTTCACCACAACGCAAGCCCGATGTCGGCGACAACATCAAACGCGATGACTGTATGTTCTTCTTATGCACGCCACACACGGTCAGTTTAACTGATCATTCCAAAGCTGATCAGTTCAAACTAAAACTGTTGATATTTTTTAAAATACGGAATTTTATTTACTGTTAACAAGCTGAAGAGACGAAAGAAGGGAGAAGATATGTGCACTTTTCCCTTAAAAGTGTGATAAAGAACCGTCCATCTTAGGTTTAATTATTAGCATTTTTTAATATTCCATTATAAAGGAAAATTAAGACAGGCTAAGTAAAATGTATGCTTTAGGTTATTTTTTTAATTATGCAATTTTTAAATGCACAAAACGAAGGCGTGGCGCAATAACGTAAAAACGTTCAAGATGTTAGTTTAAAATTGTGTAAAAAAAAATTATTTGAATGTGAAAATGTTTACGTTAAACTTTTGTTATGTTTTGTAGTTAGTAATTTTTCAACATACACAAATGTTCAATTATGCTAGTTTTATTTATTGTAGTAAACAAGTTATAATTTATGGTATTAATGATTATTTGCTTCAAAAGTCATAAATGTTGTGAAGTTGTTCCTGTATTTTTATATATACCTCATTATATCATGCATTTAACCATAACATTAAAGTATTTTTACAATTTGATTTGTTTATTCGTTACGACATGTAATGTCACTTTCGTCTTAAACTAAAGTAATGGAGCCTAATAATTTTCCGCTCACCAGATGTGGTGTGACGGAACTGAGATGAAGTTATTTGCAAAGTTCATCTTAAGTGAAAAGTTGCCTGCAATTTGGATGCTACAGAGGAGCTCCTTAATAAACTTGAGCGCTTGCAAAATCAGTGTATTCGTTTCATATTTGGGCTCAAGGAATTTGACCGATCTCAGTTTCGCAAGCATCTCAAGTGGCTCCCAATTCGACTTAGAAAGAACACTCGATTGCTATGTCTCCTCTATAACATCTTGCCCAACCCTTCCTTTACCACATACCTCAGAAGTCGATTTTCCTTCACCCATCCTCCGGATAAACCATGCAGATCCCTTGTTAAAACTCTTCTTAACTTTCCCGTCTATAATTTCTTAGTTTTTCGGTTTCATGTGTTTATATCTACGTGCACAAAAGAATGTGTCAATGTCAATGGTCGCCCTTTAACTTTTGGCACATTTTTTAACTTTTGCCTTTCTTTTTAATTCTTTTACTTTTAGGAATAGGTGTTGATTTTTAATTCATCCCTTATTAATCTTATTAAAATAATATTTCGAAAAGAAACGTTTTGTATTTTCCTACCAATTTAATTTCCCTTCCATGAAACCTGTCAAATATTTCACCACATACCTAACGGGCGCCGTCATGGTGGCAGAAAAACTTGTAAACGGCCTCATTGGGTCTCTTACTAATTAATGCCTGCGCGTAAAAGGTGTGCCAAAACCATAGATAATGTGGTGCAAACGCAGCATCCACTTGATTTACTGCCTATTAAGAACAAAAGAATTGAAAGAGCCCACAGCTGAAAATATCTTTTAATTTATTGTAAAAATGGCCTAGCGGTGTGTCGGTCACGATTGATCATGCCGTCGCAGTAATATGACTAACGTACAAGTGATTTCTAAATGAACGCACTACTTGAGCGATGCGGGAGATCAAAAAAGGTAGTGAATATAACATACAGTTTGGTAAGAGCCTCCATTCCTTTAAATGACTTAACCGACATAAGACGATCAAATAAAGTCATATGTTACTACACTAAGCTAAGCCATATCTACGTGAGTCATGCCGCGACTATATTATTATGGCAGCAGCCCGAACGTGAAGATGGCGTGACTCCGTGCTGTGAATTAATCTTACCAGTATCTAGAGCCTATTTGGTACCTATATTTGAAAATAATTTGGCATCTCAGTATGCCTAAAATTAAAGATGCACATAATTTGAGTTCCCGCCTATATGATAAAAGCTACCGCCATTTTGATATCGAAAGGCGAAACCACAGGTAATATTTGAAAATTGTAAAACGTAGTATTATAACGTCTACATTAAAACTTAGCACACCTAATAGGTATTTTCTAAGGTCATTTTCACTTCACGCTGTAGTATTTTCCGAAAAATTGTTTTATTAGAACTACGAAAACGCCTGAATAAAAGCGTTAGAAAATATGCTAAATATGGAATTTCTTTAAGTCTTATGTAGGCGTTTTAAAGTTAGGTAGATGGTACTCGTAATACATCATGGTCAAATGTCTCGAAAACTCGAGGACTGCTCATGTCAGCTTTATTTGTGTAAAAAGCATCGTTTTATTTTGAAAGTTTTATTTCAGTGAAAGTATTTTTTATGGAATTGTAACAAACAAGGAAACAAGCATACAGTCCACCTGATGGTTAGTGGATGCTGTGGCCCATAGACATCTACACTTATCCTCTATTAAGATTCAAAATGCAGATGCGTTGTCATCCCTGAAGACTAAGATGGAATGCCGCGTTTCCCTCGAAAGAGTCTCCGGTTCTCTACACCCACCATACGAAGCACATTATGCTGGTATTCTGTGAGAACGTGGTCCTACTCCGGATGGCCGACGCATTCGTAATACAACCATATTATAGCTACAGCGTGGCTCTACCACGCCCACGTGATGATTACTGGAAACGAGGCATTCCATTCCATAAGAAATTCTGAGTAGCAGCCTCGATTCATTTTACTTCCGTGCCTTGTAAAGCACGTAAAGTCGTCGGTCCTGCGCTTGGTCTCTCTCCGGTCATATCAGTTTGCCGTCTAACTACGAGAGCGAAGGAATAGAATCCCGTCCTGCGCAGATAGCTAAGACGTTAGCTTGCGTTGCGAAAATTTGGTTTGGGGGACATTATTATTACTATAAAAAAAGATATTCCGCCCTATATCGGAAATCACAAGATATTCCTGACTTTTCCACTGCTATTTACTCGGCATTTTCTGATAAAATCTATGACATTGATTTGAAATAATTAATCGATATTATCATGTGACAATTTCAGTACTTCAATTTGTGATTTGTGTTTAATATACGAAACCCTCACTATTACTTGCTTCAAAAAACCTACATGACCGAATCACAGATTAATTTATAATTCCAATTGCAGATTATTGAATGTTAAATGTTACAGCCTATATACGGTCCCACTGCTGGGCTCATTCCTGAGAGGGTTTTAGGGCAAGAAAGTTCCCGCCGCGTTACCCCAATTAGTGTTGGCGAACTTCACCTGTATTCGAAATATTGTTTTTTCTTATTTCTCAGACACGCAGGTTTCCTCACAAGTTTTCCTTCACCACCGAGCACGTAGTAAATCAGCAGTTAAAATTGCAATTAGCTATTTAATTTGTGACAGTGGGGATCGAACTCGGGTCGCTAGCGTAGTATGAAATTTACAGCGAGCATTAACCAACTGAGCTAGTACCACGGTACTCATATTTGTATAATATACAAACTAACAAACTATTGATTACTATTTCAATTCAGTCAACACTGCAGTAATTTTGTAATAATTTATAACCTTAAATTATGAGGTCAGGAACACAATTGAGTAAAATAAATATATATTTTAATAAAACACTTAAAAAAACGATATACCGATCAGGTAAATTATTAAAGCTATAGGGATGCCTTTGCAACAATGAACACTTCCTCTTATATACTATTGTAGATGGACGACAACATGTACATCGCTTTATAAATTCAACAGAACTAAAATAAATCTAATTGCATATTGTGTTTCTTAATATTCTAAAACTTGTTTTTACATACGTTCATCTCTTTTTTTGTCATAGTTCAAGCAATATAGCACCGTCAATTTTAGGATTTTGAATATTTTATTAACTTAATTTCATTTTGATAAGAATACGTTTGTCCGTTTAATTTTTGTCATAGTCAACAATGGAGATCATTAACGCATCTCCAGCACTCTTACGTTCACCACGGCCTCCACATTTCTGCACCGCTTGACCTTGTGCTTGACGTGCCTTGCACAGGCGATTTCGAACTAGTACTCGATTCAGTTTTTTCTTTACTCTCCTGTTGATTAATTTTTGATGTACTCGACTGAGCCAATGATTCCGCGGTATGACTAATGACAGATCTTTGCACCCGATTTAATCTTTCGAATGATGGTCTTTCGATCACAGCTGGTATGCTCTCAGGTACTGTTAGTTTCCTTTCGGGGATAGTTGGCTTTTTTTCCGGTATTCTTCTGAATGCTGATATATTGTCGGATCTACTTAAAACTACTTTACTTTGTACAGTTTGTACTGTTTCGGGGCTTAGAATCTTCCTCTCCGGTTCTAATCGTATTAACTTTGGAACCGGACCTATTGTTTCGGACGGTCTTTTTAATTTCTGCCTCAAAGAATAGTCTACTGCTCTTTTGGGAGAGGCATCTATACCGATTTTATAATTTTCGACATCTATAACAATAGACAATGGCTCCATAATCTTTTTAGTTTTCAAAGATTCTTGTTGGAGGCTTTCGGGGGATATCGTCGTGGAGGATACTATAGATTTCTGCTCAGGGCTCGAATCTTGATCGGATGCGGATCTACTCGGTGGCGTGGGGAACGGAAAGGTTTGTACGGGTCGAGGTGGCGTTTCTAGCTCAGTAGACGAATCACAAGCAGAGTCACATGATAATGGACTTAATGGTGGGCTGGTAGGCTTGGTGGATTTCACGTAATGAAACGCACTTGGTCTTTCGTCGTCCAGTCTAAGAGGGTCAGGTATTAGAGGTGGATAATCGGCCGGATGAAGTCGCTCAATACCGGAGAGGCATGAATTCAAATGGTTCCCTAATCGATATCTTAATCCAGTTGGTACGCTCGCAAGTCGAGAAAGGTATCTTCTGACTTCAACAGCGCAGTCACCGAAGCCGGACTTGAAGCGCTGCAGCACGGCTGGGTCAGCTGCTATTGCTGCGGCCAACTGCTGCCGCTGCAAGGTCTGCAGGTGCTTCACGGTCATCTCGAGGATGTCAGCTTTTTCTAACTTGGAGTGACGCGCCGGCTGTATATAAACAAAAATATTTAAAGCTATATTGTTAAAGACATTAAAAAATATCTATCAATTATATATAACTCGTGTAAAAATTTTAAGCATTATATGGGGAATTTCCAGGGTGCTAAAATAAATATTTGAGGAGGATTTATTTTGTACAAATAAAAGTGACTATCGAACACAAAGCAAACCTATAGACTCCGCCTTTTACTAAAAATCAAAAAGCAGATACGTTGTCACCTCTGAGGACTAATATGGAATGTCTCAATTTTAGCAGTAAAAAGGGTTTCCGGTGCAAGACATGCACCATACGAAGCACAGCAGCATCTACGCCTCTATTTTGTATGTATTCGCATGTAGAATACGATAACGTAACAGACCTAGGGTTGATATTTATTTTCCTAAAATGTTTGTTAATGGTTCTAATAGCTTAGGAATACATGATTTTTCACGCCTTAGATTTTCTGGTGTTTCAACTGTGCTCATATTTTTGATAGACGCGCATCTACCATTGATTGCCTCATTGGTCGGATATTTGCCATAATTGCCACACTTGGCAACCGTAGTTTGTTGTCCATTTCCTGTTTCGTTTCCCTCTATTGGATCTTACGACACCCACAGCATGATATGCACGGCATTTTATACGTGGTAGAGCCATGCTGCAGCTATATTACTGGTATAGTTGTAACACGAATGGTTCGGCTCGACCGGGGAAGGACCACGCTCTCGCAGATTACCAACGTAAAATAGCAGCTTAACGCTGCTGTGTTTCGTATGGTGATGGTGAGTGTAGAGAACCAGAGACCCTTTTGCTGGAAACGAGGCATTCCATCTTAGTCCTCACGGGTAACAACGCATCTGCATTTTGATTCATAATTGAGGATCGATGTAGATGTCTATGGGCCCCAGTAACCAGTTACCATCAGGTAGACTGTGTGCTCGTTTGTCATCCTTATCCCATGAAAATATAAAAAATAAATGATATGAAGAAGGGGATTCATATTTCATATACCATATGCCACATATAGCCACCACCACACGGACTTCAATATATCACGTATCCTGCGCAAATTACTATTTTATTGTAACCAGTAAATAATTGGGCATGTTTAATTTTATTCAACTTGTTTTAAGGTTTTTTTTAAATTATAGAATAGATACACATACGTCTTTGTCCATAGAGTCCGTAAGCAGCTCTTTAAGTTCATTGAGGCAGTGGTTGATGCGTGCACGTCGCTTCTTCTCCATGATCGGCTTGTTCGTCTAAAAATTAACAATATTTCTTTAACACTTTTTATTATAAATTGAACACTGAACATTTTTTGTAATTGCACAATATTTTATTATTTGAAAAATGTACCCATTGCCTTAGTCGTTAAATTGCACGAAAACAGTCATGCGATTTGTCACATTTTTACACGAATCATAATATTAAGATCCTAATTTAATTTTTTTTAAAAATCACATACCTAACACACTAAACATTATTGTTCAAAAAAATTATTTTTTGATTTTCGAACACTGCAATGTAAATCCGCGAACTTTTTTTTTAAATAATGGCACATATTAATACCTTACGGAGTTCGGCCTTCGACATCCCTTGTGTAGGTTCAGACATGAACCCGCTCTGGGAGTCATCATCTTCACTGCACGGCATTTCGGTTTTCTTAAAATATTTCGTACCACTACTAAAGTCCTTCGGGAGTACGAAGGACTCCACACGTGTGTCCCCGATAACGTTCGATGGAGATATAAGAGAATCCCGTACACGACCGTAGTATAAAAATTATAATTCGCCCTCCTTCCCGTTTGATCCTGCGTGTAAATCGAAATAGCAAACAGTTCACATCCCTTTTCAACTTAGGGGTTAATACGATGGGAACTGTGTCGGAATGTTTTGTTTTCGTTCTGTCTCACTCTATTTTAGAACCAGTTGTGAATGGTGCCGATGACCGATAGCTGTGTAGGTTGAAAGTACAGGAAGTTTTAGATTCGATTCTAGGTTTAAATATAATATTGTTATAAAATGTAATGCAAGCATATCATTGTAGTAGTACGTAAACAACTCTGTTATTAGAAATTATTCATAATTCTTATATCTAATAAAATTATAATTATTTCTTGATTTTCGATTATTCATATCAGAGGATAGAATTTTATTTTATTGTACTTGTATTTGATTTCTTAAAACATAGGTCAAATTTTATAGCTCTACTTATGTTTTCTACGTGCCTACTACACTAAACGCATAAATTATTATTTTCATATCTTAAAATTAATTTTATTTAAATCTTCCGACCTGTTTTATAAGTGGTATTATATATAATATTAGAGACATACAAATTTAATAAACAGAAAAATAACGTATCAAAATAATTGAATAAAAAGAGTGAAGCTACTTGTAGGTCCCTTCCTGTTCTGTATGGGAATGTGCGATCGTACCTATACACGCACTACACGCACAACAACTATCACAATGATAATTTAAAACCATGCTTTATTTTCTGACGACAAATATAATTCGCTATCGATGATTTTTCGTACTATATAAAACAAACTATTACATCACATTTTATAGGGTGTATATGAGTTTTGCGAGATGGCCATACGGACGCGATGTACCGTGAACGGCGAGTATAAAGTATGCTGTTTTTACGGTAACTTGCAGTCAGCTTTACTTCGTACTTGATGCACACGGTGTGAGTGTTCTCACGGTGTGTGGGAATGCGCGGTGCAAGGGTTCGACGAGGTGAGGTGAGGTGAGATTATTTGTATACTGCAATACGCACCACAATGGACGATAATTTTTTACATTAATTCAATGATACCATATTATATTTATATAG
>DWHP01006059.1:0-11599 GCA_018247895.1 Parnassius honrathi | reverse complement strand
CCCACAATTTGTTTATTGTTAGAATTTGATAAACTGGGTCACTTTTTATCACCATATTACATTTCTACACATAGTCGTAGGTTTACACTCCATTTATTTGGCTAGGTTTAACTTAATTTTTGGACTCAAATTGCATATGATAATGACGCTGACTGACACATGATTATCTTTGGAGATGACACTTACCCATACAGAGTTTAGGAAGCAAACGTGAGAATTAGACATACATTTTTAAAATTAATTCTATATTAATTTAAATCAGACATTCAGGTGCTTGATGTCCCCTGTCTCTCTCTTATATTCTGCAGTGAATAAAAGGTTTTTTAAATTACTTACAAACGTCCCACAGCTTTCATTACAGGCCTCCTTACATTTTTGAGTAGGTATTAATTTTCGCAGCAGAGAAAAATCTAAGAGTCGCTGCGTCGCTGCTTGGCGGACTTAACGTGTCATCTAAATATTTTTATTTTAATATCTCATACATGCCGGTTTTCCCAAGATGCTTTCCTTCACCGCCACGCACTTGGTATATCACTCAAATTAGAAGTAAAGGTTAAGGTGATGATACCTCGAAAATTTTGTGTTTTTATTTCACATATTTCTTTATGCTTCATAAATTTCGAACCAAATTTTTGGTACCAATATTCTTTTTGACTACATGATCTTGGATTGCATAAAACGATAGTATTATGTAGATTTCTCGATGGAAAATATTGTAAAGTAGTCTCTAATTACTAATTAGTTACATTTCTCCGTGCCACCACATTTTTACGAATAATTTCATGGAGTTATATTTAAAGCATAGTAAATAATCATATCTAAGTTCGCAAAAACTATTTTTAATCAATAACGAATTTTTGTTAAAAAAAAAGTCGTTTAGCACTTACCTACTTTATTTCCAAACGTGAGCTCGGTATAGCTATGTCATAATTTGCGTACATAAAGTAATTGCATCACTTTCATTTTGACACTCTCAGTAGTCCGTGAGCTTCACCGACAAAGTGTTAAATCACATCCCCAAAACTACGATTCAAAGTATCCTCTTAACAAAACATTGGACACATAGCCCGACCGCCTAGTGTCTTTTAATCATGACGTAATTGCCTACGAAGTACCTGCCTCACGGTGAACATGTCGAATAAAAAGGGGACACCTCGTTAATACCAATGTATGGGGAGGCCTATGTTTAGAAGTAGACTTAGATAAGCTGTTATGAAAGAGAATAAACCTTCGCCCACACAGCGTCAACCACCCTTTGGCGGTTCCCACACAGAGGTAGACAACTCCGTCCTATTACATGCCAGAAGGCGAGGTGCGCCTTTCAAACCGCCTTTGCGGATACGTAACGGTGATGTACAGTTAACACATATCACAGCTCATATATACGTCCCACTGCTGAGCACGGGCCTCCCCTCGTTTCTGAGAGGGCTTTTTAGGGCAAGGGAGTGTCCGCCGCGCTGCCCCAATGCGTGTTGACTTCACATGTCTTTGAAATATTTTTTTATTTATTTCTTAGATATGCAGGTTTCCTCACGATGTTTTCCTTCACCGCCGAGCACGTGGTAAATCAGCACTTAAAATTGCAATTTTAAATTTCATTGGTGCCGGCGGGGATCGAACCCATCAGGTGAGCCGTATGCTTGTTTGCCCCCTCTCCTACAAAAATAAACAGGACGGTTGGCAACCCTACAGTATGTATAGCGCCATAAGAATGTACGTTACTCCGCAAACAAAACACTTTATCAGTCCGTAATAATTTAGTTTTTTCTAGCTGTAGGGCTGTGAGCTAGAATACTGAAGAATAAAATACAAAAAATCGTGACCATAGTCAGAAGATCTCACGCATGGTAGTCCTACGCTGCCTACGCGCTAGCCTCAATGGCCTAGTGATTAAGAAAATGCTGTTGAGAGAATGAGCGAATTTAATCAACGAAACCAATCATATTGCGCGGACAAGTCTAGATTGTTGCTTTTTGTGTGTTTATGTGGACGAAACAAATTTTCCCAGAAATGAGACCTAGTTACATCGACTTTTCGCCCCTGTAATCGAAATTTTTAGAGCCGTTTTCGAGAACGCGACTACAAACAAATAAATATATATTGTAACACGTGGTAGATCCATGCTGCAGCTTCATTACTGGTATAGTTGTAGCACGAATGGGTCGGCTTGACTGGGGAAGGACTACGCTATCACCACATACCAGCGTCAAATAGCAGCGTAACGCTGCTGTGTTTCGTTTGGTTAGTGTAGAAAACGAGGCATTCCATCTTAGTCCTCAAGGGTGACAACGCATCTGCATTTTGATTCGTAATTGAGGATAGATGTAGGTGTCTATGGCCCACAGCAACCACTTACCATCAGGTGGACTGTGTGCTCGTTTGCCACCTTTATACTATTGAAAAGAATATTGCTCGCATTATACTATTGAGGATATACATTTTTGTCCCAACCCAACGAGAATACTACAATAATATCCGAATAACAATAATGTCCTTTGTACGGTAGTGTTTAGGTCACGACGTTCAGTCCTACAGGCGACTAGCATACCCCTATACAAATGTGTAGAAAAGCATTATGGTGCACCAGTGTGTGCGCAAGCACAGGTGAACTCTCTCTTCTCATTTTCCAATGAGACGGTAACCTGGCACGAGCGGAGGGAGATCGGGTGCAGGACCAATGGTTTACGCACTACCCTTACAAAACCACCAACTTCCTGACACTGAGCTGCCACCAATGATATTATTAGTAAAAAGGGCTTTTTCTTATAATATCATTGGCTGCCACTGACAATTTTTTTACACAAAACAATAGTTGATTTTATTCTTCATAATCAGCAGTTGCGATTACAATCAACTACACAGTCAATATTTTGTTACTACGCCGTTGAAGAACGACGTCGTAGATGAAGGAACCAATTAATTAATAAGAAGACCCAATTAATGCCAATTAATGTCTTACCTGTATTAAATGCGTCACGGGATTCGCAAACAACACGGTCCAGTTTCAGTTTAAGTATACGTGACCCATTTTATGAAGATATAATTATGGTTTACAATGTGCGATCAGTTTTAGGTATTGGAAAAGAAATGATCGATTGATAATTGTTAATTACGAGCATAGGGAAGTATGTATTGACGTCTGAACTGTTAAAGAAAACACAAGAAAGGTTGTAAAGAAGAGAAGAGGTTGCAGAAATATGGAATTACGCGTTAGCAATTTTTTACCAGTGACTGTTTTGATGTGGTAGAGCCATTCTGTAGCTATATTGTAGTTGTAGCACCAATGGGTCGGCTCGACCGCGGAAGGACCACGCTCTCACAGAATACCAGCGTAAAATAGCAGCTTAATATTGCTGTTCGTATGGTAAGTGTAGAGAACCGGAGACCCTTTTTACTGGAAACGAGGCATTCGTTCTTAGTCCTCAGGGGTGACAACGCATTTGCATTTTGAATCTTCATCGAGGATTGATGTAGATGTCTATGGGCCAAGGAATCCATTTACCATTAGGTGGAATGTGTGCTCGTTTATCACCCTTATTCTATAAAAGAAAAGTTACATTTCTAATTCTAATTATAAACGAATCTTCACAGACTAATGTAACCACGCGTAAAGTTATACTTAGCCATTTCCTGGTGTTGGATATTTGGCATTCCGCCACATGATTTTCATGTTTTAGTTGATTATTGCTAATTTATGTCACACGATTTCCATTGTTTAGCGGGTCATTTTCTATTTTTTAACGACTCCTCACAGACTAATGTAACCACGCGTAAGGTTATACTTAGCCATTTCCTGGCCTTGGACACCCTGACATTCCGCCACACGATGTCCAGCTTTTAGCGGATCATTGTTAATATACGTCACACGATTTCCATTTTTTAGTGGATCATTGTTAATTTATGCGTTTTGACAATGAAAAACATTTGTGCCGGTGGGCATACTTTTAAGTCGTTTCGGTTGTACTCGTATGTATGTTAATGTTGTTAGTGAGGTTTTTACTGTTTAAAAGAATTTTGATATCAAGTTAAGCAAAACAGAACTCTTTTGAATTCACTTTGGTGTATGTACATCAACTGGGAAGAGCACCGACACTTTTTTTCGACTTAGCAAGTGTGCGTGCTATTGGTCGTGCGTACGAATCCATACTGTCACGTGCCAGGCACGCACACACATATTAGCGGCGTTCGGTATATTTCTTAGAAGATGCCCTACTCTGTTTTTACTGCGACTGCGATCGCCAATATGTATGTCATACTGGACGATTTAGGCAATATCTCCCTACGATAGGAAAGGTCAATGTCTAGCTTTGTACTTCTACGGGTTAATAAAGGAAAAGTAATAAGACTAAGTTGGCATGCCTCGTGATCACAAGAAAGGGTCTTCAGTTCTTGTCAATCATTATTTTTTATTGAAGAGGGGGCAAACGTGCATGCGGCTCATCTGATGGTAGTTGTCGACCGCCGCTTATGAACAACTGCAACACCAGGGGAATTGCAGGTGCGTTGCCGGCCATTTAACTCGTTGCTTGAGGGTCGTTAAGTAGTATCGGTCCAGAAAAAAATATCGTTGGTAAACGATTCCACAAAGTAGTCGTGCAGGGAAGAAAATTCTTAGTAAATCGCACAGTAGCGCACTGTCAAGCATCCAGATTATGTGATAATAACGGAAGTTATATCGCGATGTGCGATGATAAAATTTGGCGGCTAAATTTACCGCCACTGTTCTGTGCAAACATGATCGTCCTTCTGGCTTAACGGGTGACTCAATATGTACAACCATATAGCTTATATGTTTATGTAATTAATTGTTCCTCCAGGTTATTAATTTAATAACACTTATTAATTGCATTGTTAAATCGATGTAGCTTCTTGGCCCTTAGATGTGATTAAATACTGAGGTCAAACGTTGCGCTATAGACAAGTGGTATACCGTAGGTGGCGACACGATGGCCCGATGACTAATTCGTTGGTGACCTCTTGTTTACTGGCGCGTGCGTTTTCCGAATGTTTACGTTTGCGATAGGGCTCAATAGAAAAGTTATTCGTGGTAGAGCCATGCTGTAGCTATGTAATGGTTGTAGCACGAATGGGTAGGCTCGACCGGGGATGGACTACGCTCTCACGGAATACCAACGTAAAATAACAGCCTCATGCTGCTGTGTTTCGTATGGTGAGTGTCTACACTCTCTAAACTGGTACTCTTTTTATCATGCAATCCAGTCCTCAGGGGTGACAACGCATCTGCTTTTTGATTATTAATCGAGTATAACTTTGGATGTCAATGGGCTACAACATCCACTTCCCATCAGGTGGACTGTGTGCTCGTTAGTTACTCTTATTCAATAAAAAAATCCGTTGCCTCCATTTCGTGTCGCAATTTTCGTGAGAAGTGACAATGGAATATGTCAGAATGTTGTAAGTAATGACTTCGGATATATTATGGCAGTATAACAATTAAGATTACATGGCGGCGGCAATGGTGAGCAACGTCAAAAGTATCAAAACGTCTGACATCGTGATCCTCAATCGTTCGGCTAAACGAGAGAAGCCCAAGATGACCTTACGACTTTTCTCGACGTCGATTCTCAGATAAAAGCCAGTATTGGTGATGTTGGATGTAAATGTATTGTGATTGCTCTAGGTTCTCTGTCGCTTAAACTCAGTGTTTTGGATCCCATTGTCTAGACGTAATGTCTTTTAAGGGCAAGTGCTTCAGTGTTTATGCTTACAAAGATTTGTAGTAATTGTCACCTTCAGCGAATAAGCGGATGCAGTGTTACAGACTTCTTTACATTTTAGTTTTATAAACCAGCTAACAGTCAACGTAAAGCGCCTGCTGCAGCCCATGGACACCCCCATCCTAAAGCATGAGCCATCAAATAGAGAAGGCCACAGATGAGTTGTCACCACTAAAGACTAAGACCGAATGTCGTGTTACAAGTAAAAACCCGGTCTCCCGTTGTCGTTACTGATCATACGAAACATAGCAACTTTACTCGGCTTTCCTCGGTTTAGCCAACCAATTCATGTTGCAACCATAAAACGTTGCGATCATCGTGTTACGTTGAATGAACATATACATGGTAGATCAACACGCTGCAGCTATATTATTACGGTTGTAGCACGAATGGATCGACTCGACCGGGGAAGGATCGAATACCAGTTTAGAATAGCTTAATACTGCTGTGTTTTGTATGGTGAGTGTAGAGATCCTATATAGATGGAGATGCTTTTGTACTGGAAACGAGGTATTCCTTCTTAGTCTTCAAAGGTGACAACGCATCTGCATTTTGATTATTAATCGAAAATAAATGTAGATGTCCGTGGGCCACAGCATGCATTTGCAGTCAGGTGAACTGTGTGCTCGTTTGTCAACGATAATCTATTTAAAAAAATGGTAAATGGTAGATCTTGCGTTATATAAGAACGCTGCGTGGATAAATACGGGCAATTAGAGATTGTTTTTGCATGGTTTTACGACCTTGCTTGTAATACGTACTTAATTAAGTTAAAATCGTGTGAAGCCAACCAATATCGATATAGTTAATTTATTTAACGTAACCAGTTATGGCGTTTTATACCTTATTCGACGTTTGGGGGGCCAATTAAGGCTCACCACTTAGGGCGAGCCATTTAGACTTACATTACTTTACCTTAGCTGATCAAACTTAAATTATTAAGTGCAATGACATGCCGTGACAATATGGGAATCCTTTCGAGGAATGGCGGTTTTGTATTTAACCTAAAGCATATTATTTAATTCTACTGAGTGTTAACAGTTCTTTTTTACCAACCTCCTTTGTATTTCTACTGCAGTGCATTCATTACTATAACCCGGTCGGAAGAATATGGAAAGCAAGAATAGTTACGGGTTTTTAGTAGGGTTGCCGGTGCTCAAAACCGAAAAGTCGGACAGACCGGCCAGCTTAGCCGGATATTTTGGTAAAAAGTCCGGACACTCTTAAGTTTTCAGTCTGTGTTATACTAAACACGAAATTTAAAAAAAAATCAAACAATGTTTTTATCATTTACTACAAAATCTTCTTAAATTCTAATGAAGTAACAATAAAATTGAATAAATCAGTGTTCTTTATTATTAATCATTCAATATTCATTACAACGTTAATTTCAATAACTACAATAGTATTGTTACGAGCTTAGGATTCGTGACAATTAAAACTGCCGATTGAATTACCTAAATTGACACTTTAATCACTGAACACCAATTAATACTTAAATCACACTAATAATTATTTACACTTAACACTTTAGTTCAACTTTATTTCACTCCGAAAGCTTCGCTCGTTTCGCCAATTCAATACTGCTCCGGTGGCGCGCAACATTGCCCCTTCCTAAGACATGCTCGTCCCGAGCATTATCGGCCCTATAATAACGCGCCAGTCGATCCATATGGATGCTCTTAGGAGTACCTCTTGCACGATTCTGAAACGGCTCCGCAACGTCAAGGAGTGTCTTTTTCCATGGTGCACCAACATTGTACAATTTCAATGCATCTCTACTACGAGTCTGAGGTCCCTTCACAGCGGCACAACTTGTACATTTGCGACACCAATCCTCGACATCGTCACGATAATGGACCCAGTAAAACCGTTCTCGGATCTTCGGTAGAGTTCGTTTAACTCCCAGATGGACTACCACTTTAGCTTTAGGGACAACCATTTGCAAACGACAGCTATCTCCTCGAACATTTTCCCACTAACGGCACAGGACTACATCCTGAATCAGCAAGCTCTTCCATTGGGCCCAATAGCTTTTCGTGGTCGAACTCATCCTCGTTGCTGATCTGGTCTGTCCTGAGCATCCTCACAGTTACCACTTCCTTACCCTCTTGCCTAGTACTATTCTTGCAATCATCAGGATAAGGTCTTCTTGACAAGGCATCTGTGATGCCATGCCATTTCCCGCTGCAGTGTTCGATAGTAAAGCCGTATTCCTGCTGCTGCTGGGCGGTACTGTTAGCTGCACTACCCTTTCGAGATCGATCACCTTCCCTTTTTACAGATCGCTTGGGGCAACTGGGTCGAAGATGGACCCTTTCCCCACAGCCGTAGCACCTTGGGCTGTAACTTTTATTGTAGTCGCGAACTGTAGGTGCTGCAACCTCCCTAACGTGAGGAGAAGGATAATCCTGCCGCTGCTGGGCGGTGCCGTTAGCCGCACTACCACCTCGAGATCGATCACCTTCCCTTTCTATAGTTCGCTTAGGGCAGCTGGATCAAGGATGGCCCCCTTGAAGCTTCAAGACTTGTCATCAATCTTTGGACAGAATTTGGGGAATCCGTCCCAAAACATAAATCATCCGCGTACATAATTTCAATTATTACGTCGCAAGTCACCTTAGACTTTACCCGCAGTCTATTTTAACTAAAAATATTGCTATCGGTGCGGAAACGAATGGGCTGATGATGCAGAGTATCTATAGCATGCCTGACCACCACAGCGAAATAGAGAGCAAACAACGTTGGCGCCAGGACACAACCTGTCAAGCAAGGTTGTACCACAGGTAACGGGGAAAAATTCTGTTCACCATTTACGGAAACGCAGCAGGTCATTCCATTGTGTAGAAGCCTTACTACTCCTACATACTTTTCCGGACAGCCCCATTTTAACAAAATCATCCATTACACTTCACGGGGTTTGCTATGAAATGCTTTCCCTTCCTGCAGAGTATCTATAGCATCCCTGACCACCACAGCGAAATCGAGAGCAAACAACGTTAGCGCCAGGACACAACCTTGCTTGACACCACAGGTAACGGGGAAAAATTCGTTCACCATTTACGGAAACGCAGCAGGTGATTCCATTGTGTAGAAGCCTCACTACTCCTACATACTTTTCCGGACAGCCCCATTTTAACAAAATCATCCATAACGCTTCACGAGGTATGCTATGAAATGCTTTTTCCAGATCGAGAAATGAAAGGAACATCGGCTGAATACTGGTATAATTTTAGCACGAATGGGTCGGCTCGACATGGTAAGAACCACGCTCTCACAGAATACCAGTGAGTGTAGAGAACAGGAGACCCTTTTTACTGGGAACGAAGCATTCCATCTTAGTCCTCAAGGGTGACTACGCATCTGCATTTTGATTCGTTATCCCATGTGGCCCTTAGATATCTATATGTGTGGCTCATAGATATATACATCTTACCTCGATTACGAATCGAAATACAGATGCGTTGTCACACGTGGGGACTAAGATGGAATGCCTCCTTTTCAGTAAAAAGGATATCCGGTTCTTTACACTCACCGTACGAAACACAGCAGCGTTGAGCTGCTAGTCGAGCCGACCCATTCGTGCTACAACTATACGACTAATATGGCTGCAATATGGCTCTACCACGTAAAAAAACCTCCTACCGTTGGGACGATTTGCCTTAATCTTGGCGATTGGCTTGCTTTGGGTATGGCGTTCACGGTACCAGATGTCGTATCGATCTTGATATTTTTCGTCCAGTGTAAATGAGATAGTTATACCGCCATCTATCGGAAATTATGAATTTTATGGTTTAGTTAGGTTATGTTAAGTCACGGAACGAAATGGAAAATTGATCCTTTTACGCCTTCACTACATGGTTACTTTTGTAGAACACGATACTCCTGTAGTGCATCTGCATTTAGATTTAAACAAAATACAGACGCGATGGCACCCTTGAGGGTGCCTTGGAATTGGGATTGCCACCCGTACTGTAATATCGTATCTATATTTCACTATACCTATATCGTACTATATTTCAGTCGATTGTACTATATATTATAGTACGAAGAGTACTATATTTTATTTAACTGTCGCGCTTTTTTATATTAACTGTGATTGGAAGCCTGGAACAAGTAAGTTTTACGGAAATAATTTCTTCCGTCAGAATGTAAAATTGAAAGAAGAAAGAAAAAGAGCATGTATTAAATGAATTAAAAATGTATGGTCAATTTATTTTAATATGAATCTAAATTGCTCAGACTCTTTATTTTAAAGGTAAGGTAGAAGGAAAGGTGGTGATATCAGTGATGGCTAAAGCATTTACATGTATGGTAATTTGCTCTTGCACGTATGGGCCGGCTCAAACCGGGATGGTATCACGACCTCACAGAATACCGGCGTGAAGTGGAAGCTCTGCTTCCGCGTTTCGTATGGTGAGTGCAGGTGGCCGGAGGCCCAAATCCCCACTCCCCACCCCCCATCAACACGGTAGCGGAATTCAATGTTAGACTACCCCTGAAGGGTACCAGCACCCCTGGTCCCCTTGGTCATGGATGCTCAGCGAGAGGAGAATCTCTCGCAGCATCACGACTAAGTTACTCCACTCTTAAGCTTGGGTGCTTAGGCTACCCCGCCTATTCTGGGGGGAGGGGGCAAAATTCCACTCAAGACTACAACTGCTCGTGGCAAACGGAGCAATAAGATCAAGGCGACCCCTGCCACGCTATCCGTGAATTTCTGTAATATCAGGGGACTTCACTCTAATCTAAACGCCGTCCACTACCATCTCGAGACGGCTAGGCCGGCTCTGCTCTTTCTGACCGAGATGCAGGTGTCCTCTCCGGCTGATGTCTTGTATCTCGCCTGCCCGGGATACAAACTGGAACACTCCTTTGTGCCTCGGGCTGGCGTTTGCGTTTACGTCAGAGAGGACATCTGTTTTCGACGCCTCGGCAGTCTTGAAGGTTCGGACCTGTCCATTATTTGACTACGCATAGACAGCGACGACCATCCGCGCATCTACGGGTGCCTCTATAGGTCCCATAGCGGTAAATTCCGAAAAAGACCGACTATTCGACTACGTCCAAATGGCTATGGCAGATTCGTTGCTACAGCAGGTCCCTCCGCAGAGATCGTAATCTTCGGCGATTTTCAGAGATTTGTTTATGATTTTGCCTTGGCATATGGTCTGACACAACTGGTTACTTCGTCTACGCGGATTCCATATGTGGAGGATCATGCACCTTCTCTGCTGGACCTTCTGCTGACCTCACACCCGGACGTATATCAGATTTCCGTCGACGCCCCTTTAGACTCCTCGGACCGTTGTCCTGTTCACTCACGCTGAAATCGCCAGGCTGCCGCCGTGTTTGGCACTATAGGTCGGCCGATTGGGATAGGATGCGGTCTTTCTTTGCATCCCGGCCTCTTGCCCTTGGGGTCGGGTGTGCTTCACACCGGACGATCCCAACGTTGTTGCGGATTCTATCCCTGATGTGGTACTTCAAGGTTTGGAACTTTTTATTCCTTCCTCTGTGGTGCCCATCGGAGGCAAATCTCAGCCATGGTTTGGTTGCTCCCGTAAAACAGCATCATGCTATAAGCAGGAGTGCTACCAAGCCTGGGCTGACGCACCAACGTCCCGGGATGTTAATACCAGCGCTCTAAAATAGAAGTATAATTCCGTCTCCAGGTCCTTCAAAAGAGTCATTGCCAAGAGCACATAGCCAGAATTGGCGAGAAACTAGTTCGCCTTCCTTCTGGAACCCGTGCATTCTGGTCTCTCGCCAAGGCTGTCCAGAGGAATTTCTGTCAGCCATCTCTTCCATCTCTGCACAGGGAGGACGACTCACTGGCCCATACCGCAAAGGAGAAAGCC
>DWHP01006058.1:0-11599 GCA_018247895.1 Parnassius honrathi | reverse complement strand
GACTATGGGCCACAGCAACCACTTACCATCAGGTGGACTGTGTGCTCGTTTGTCACCCAATCCTATAAAAAAAAAAAGTTTAAAATTTGGCTGCTCTTTGAAAAATAAACCTCTATATTAAAATTTATGATATTATTTGTCACATCAGTTTAAAAATGGTGTAAAATAAATTAAACCTTAAAATTATATAGAACAAGGCTGTCTACATCGAGTTGTACTTATGCGTACCGCGTCGCTAATTTTAGGGTTTTTAATTTATTTTTATTTTATTAAAGATCTGACTTATCTGATAAATATACGCAAGGCTTTACATAAACTAAATTTTATATTTAAGGGGTGATCTCATAAATTTAGAAACACATTGCTCACCTAAGGATGCAAAAATAGAGGTGATGTTTCTAATTTTTTTTAATAGAGTAAGGGTGACAAACGAGCACATAATCCACCTGATGGTAAGTGGATGCTGTGGCCCATAGAACGTAGATAACATTTAAGCTCGATTAAGAATCACAATACAGATGCGTTGTCACCCTTGAGGACTAAGATGGAATGCCTCGATTCCAATAAAACGGGTCTCCGGTTCTTCTCTACACTCACCATACGAAACACAGCAGTATTGGGCTGCTATTTTGCGTCGGTATTCTATGAGAGCGTGGCCCTTCCCCGGTCGAGTCGACCCATTTTTGCTACAACCATAATATATCTGTAGCGTGGCTCTACCTCGTGTAATGTCGTATATCGTGTAATGTAACAAATTAGACGATATTCTGGTTGTTAACTTTACCTTGTGATATACCTTAGTTCACCTAAAACGGTCAAAATATAAAACTTTTAACAAAAAATAAAAGCCGAGTTAAAATAGGTAGAAAGAATAAAATAATTGTCACATAATAGCTTTAGAAGTCGGTGCTTAATTAATAGAATTAATTATTAATTAAGCACCTACTTATAAACACTTCGTCTCAGTATAGACTACTAGGCATACATCTTATACATTAATTCTTAAAAATAAATATTGTTCATTTACAAAAGCACACTAATACTACCAATATATTAAAGGTATATAATAATATACTGATAGGTTCAGTGCCATTTAAATGTATATGGTGCGATATGCGTACTCTACACTAACAAATATATTATACTTACTCAAAAGTGGAATACAAGTAACATCAAGCTATGAAAAGATTTTTATTTATTTATTACTTGAGACATCTATCCTTACAGGTCGAACCCAATGCCGTAGGCCCTATTTTGCATTATAAACTAAATCCTTCACTAATCACTATATATAAAGACCGCTTTACACTTCGACAAGTACAGTAGCGAGTTTAGTTACAGGGTAGTTGACAGTAAACGGTTAAGTGGGCAGAGTAGCGTTTAAACAATGTCTTCTTGGCGAGTTTAATTAAGGACATTAGTTCATAGATTTCGTTGGAGTATAACGTTTCGAGACTACAGAATTTTTCTGGTTTTCGGTTAAAATGGTTCTCAGATTACGTCCAGAATTAAATGATCCAGTCAGAGAAGTACTAATGGTCGTTGTTAAAGAAGTTTTTAAGAATTTTCATGAGTGCAGCATCTCGAGCAGGTTTAATTTTAAAATTGGAACTTCCATTATATAAATATTCGTGTTCTAAATACTCCTGTACGAATTTATACGTGATATCTTCCGTACATTTTATTATTAAAACTCAATATAAAACGTATAAATATTCAATAAACAGTATCGTACAAACTTTGTGGCGAGTTTCATTATAAAAGTACAATTGACGTTTTGGCGCGCAAACGTTGCGTCCTGTAAACTTATGCCCTGAACTAAACTCGCACGATTACACGAACGGCGAGTTTATTTGCGGGTGGCGGGAGACTCAAGGGAGGGCAGCACTTCGCACTTAACTCGCCGAAAAATAGCTCGGCCGGCTATCTCGTTCAACTTAATCGTTAACTTGCTACTTAACTTGCTTATTGCCGTTAAAACGAGGTTCAAACTTAACTCGCCAGGCTCGCAAGTTAACTCGCTACTGTACTTGTCAAAGTGTAAATCGGTCTTAATACTACTACAACAGGGATGTCATTTTTTTAGTAAATCAGGACGTATGAGTGTACTTACTCTCATATTTGATCAAAGATGACCAATTGACATTTCTGTTTCCACGCTTGAATTATATGTAACATCTTTCAATAGATTTGTCTATTTTGCCTAATTTGAAAATTTAATAAGAAAAAGCGAGACAAGTATACTGACTCAATTTACGTTGAATTGTGGGTTCTCTCTATGCATACGTATGTATGTAATTACTCTAGGAGAACCACGAATGAGTGTGAGTGATAATTAAAGTTCATCGACAATTAAATTGAATTCAGAATATCATATGGAATACAAGAAACAGAAGTCAAAAGTAAAGTAAAGTTACAGCCTATATACGTCCCACAGGGGACACAGGCCTTCTCTCACTTCTAAGAGAGTTTTAGGGCACTGTCCGCTGCGCTGCCCTAATGCGTGTTGGCGAACTTCACATGTCTTCGAATTTTTTATTTTATTTTTTAAACATGCGGGTTTCCTCACAATGTTTTTCTTCACTGCAGAGCTCGTGGTAAATCAGCACTCAAAATTGCAATTAACAATTTTATTGGTGCCGACGGGAGTCGAACCCGGGTTGTTTGCGTACTATGAAATTTACATCGATCGCCATATTACTGAGCTACCACGTCTCTGAACTTTGAACTAGTAATTATTATAAAACGCCAATTGTGTAGATAATAAATAAGAGTATATATAAATGGAAAGGTTGTCGTAGAAACATTGGGCACGTCTCGGGGTGATATAAAAAGGTACAAAATGTAATTTATATTAAACACCTGTTGTACCGAATTACTTAAAGAAAAGGGAAATTCCTCTTCAGTTGTTTATAGTATTTGTCACAAGCAATTTACTACTTACGGTAAAGTATTCTCGTGTTTCAGAATTATACTTAGTTTTTTGCTAATGTAGATTAGCGCAATAAAATGGAAAGTTTACATGTTTGTTTGTGTGTTTGTGTATCCAATATGTACGCACGACTGCCTCGTTGGTAAAGTGGTCTGTGGTTGTAAACACGGTTTCTGGGCATAAGGTTTCGGATTCGAATCCCGGATCAGGACAAAAATAGATATTGGACTTTTTTGTCAAGAAATTCTCAGTAGTACCACGGAGTCGGGAAATTTCGGCTGCGTTACACCCCCGTGCCTAGGGGAGCACATAAAGTGGTCGGTCCTGCCCGTGATTTCTCTCCGGTACGTGTATTACTATCCCATATGACTACGAGAGTGAGGAAATAGAGAGTGCACCTGTGCGCATACACTCGGGAACTGTAATCCCGTCTTGCGCAGAAGGCTAGTCTCCATTCAGACTGGTCACCGTTACCAAAATCCGCTATGGGTCGACGTTAACCTCTGGAAACATTACTATTATTTTTACACGAAAGTTTTTCAAGAACGAAATGCAATGAATGTATTACAATTTTTGTAATCAAACCTAAAAAGTAGACAGATGTCGGTAACCAGGCAGTGATCTATGTGCACAAATCATTCTCAAAAGTATTAAAGCTCTATCTAACAATCTAGGTCTTACGTCTGGCAAAGAGGAGTTGGTTATTCTGACCTTAAACTAACCTACCACAGCGAAACAGCTTACAGCTGTATCATTAAGTTTACATAACATCACTCCACGTTAATTGTGACTCATTTGTCTGTGCTACTTTAATTAATTGTAAATTACTCTATGCATTCGAAACTCTAGCACAAAAGGACAGTACATACCATCTTATTACACTTGCGATACAAAAGGTATTTTAATTAAATTGTGCACACAGTAATTATAATGGTGAGTAAACACACGCTGTTAAATAATTAATACGTTCCACCACAAACTAATACCTCTGACAAACAAGTAATCGTGCAGATATCATTCAAACTTAACGTTATGTTGTAACGCCTTTTAGGAATTAAACAAAAAAAAAAAAAAACACCGCCCGTCACTGTTTGCGATAAGCGTGTACTTTGAATAATTGTAAAGGTTAGTAATGCGTCGCATTCTCAGCTTGCGTACTGAATGTCAGATTACACTGATATTGGTTTGAGTTCGTTGAATTTTTACTTTAATGTGGTCAAGAAAATGGCCCGGGAATTTGGTGACGAACGCGTAAATAATTGCGGTGTTTTGTGAGGAGCGAATTTGACTCGTTGATTTGGCTCCGACCACAAATTTAGACAGATATTTTTTTAAATAAAACTTAAACTTAAGCGATCTTACAGTTCGGCTGCTTTTTTTAACTGGCTTTACGGCTCTGCGTTCTAGCCCTTCTGAGCCTATTCAGCTGCTATTAAGTGGCTACTGTAGTACATGGGCACTAGGGCCCATTTCAAATAGAGAAGTCTACAGATGCGTTGTCACCTCTGCGAACTAAGATGGAATGCCTCACAGCCTGTGATTATAATAGCCTTCTATACCATTCAGACCATAACACAGCAGTATAGTTCTTGCAATTCACGAGAGCGGTCGACCTTTGGATGTGGTTCGACATATACATGCACCGTGTGACGGTGTGCGTGCCTGACGGAGCGGGCGCCCGCTCGCCACTGACTGCTCCGCCAGGCACGCACACTGTCACACTGTGAATGTATATGTCGAACCACATCCAAAGGTCGACCGCTCTCGTGAATTGCAAGAACTATGCCCGCTGTTGACGGTAGAAATAAGTTTGACGGTAGTACCAACCCAGACAGACTTATAGGCGGGAAAGCAGACGCCCTATTATTATATTATGTCTTTTAGCCATTCGAAGTTTCCACGCTTTCTAGATCGGAGTGTCAGACATTTCCGAAGTTTGACAATTTTTTGTGTTGTTTGTCTGCCGTAAAAAGGTGAGGTAATACTGTCTAGCGGAAGCCTCAGACATCTGGATATAGCAGTACAACAAGTTCCCAACTCCGTATTATTTATAAACGATATAAAAATATTTCATAGAGGAGCACAGAAGAGCGTCTATGTTAGCCTAATGGAAATCTTCTGCCGGTGGAATACAACTGCGTTCTAACGTTATAGTAAGTAGTAGTTTGCCCTGTAGTGGCGGCGTAGGAGAATCAGTTACCTCATAATCATCACGTGAGTATCTTAAGAGGTGACGGAGGCAAATTAATCAGGAGATGTGCAGCAGCAACTTGCTGATGACGACTCAAAACAATTAAAAAATGCGGTTACTAACCCTCATATAAAGCGTGATAACTACTCGTATGGTAAATTTAGGGGAGAACGGGTAATATGACAATTTATTGGGGAGACCAGATCAGCAGTGATGCGGTGATGAATATTAATTTTTAAAAGATATAAATATTAGAAAGCATCGGATCGTAATCGATACTGTTACATTTACACAATCGGCTTCTTGGTTTTGTTCGAGTCAAAATTAGTAATTGGGATTTCCATCTAGAAACGTTCTCAGTTGCATCTCAGAGTAAAGAACTTGGCAGTGTTTCACTCCTGTGCCCTGGAAGCATGTAAAACTGTTTATTAAGAGCAACGGCTTCACATGCTCCTGGTCTATATATAAATTACGTTAAGGAGGTTTCCCGTCACAATTATTAAAAAATACTTACATACTCTAGATACCAGGGATACACAATCGAATTGCAGGTTTGTCAGTCAAATACCACGATAAAAGATTAGCTCTCCCTTTCTCTTTCTATCTTTACCAAGCTAGTCTTGTATTTCAAAAACCAATGTAAATTCGTATCAAAGACATACCTCATATTAGTAAACAGCTAAGTCGTCCGAAAATAAGGTATAGAGGAGTCTATCAAATGCAAACATTCACATATCCGTGTAGTGGTGGTGCAAGAATATCGACTACCTACCCCATATTGTCCCGTAGGTTTCGTAAGAGATGACAGAGGGAAACTGAGCATATTCCTGATAACAACTCAAATAATTAAAAACTGCGGCTGCAAACCTGTATGGCAAGCGTGTTAATAATGGCAAAATGTTCAGCAGTAGGATTCTACAGGCTGTAATGGATGAATGGGTTTTTTTTAATAAAAAAAACGAGTGTGCTTATGACCACACGACTGTAGTAAAACTTCTTTAGCTCTATCTGTATGTATACATATATATAGATGCATATATGTGTAATATATACATGTAAATACTTATACACATACATATTGTTCAAAACGAAATTGTGCTTGGATATACGAAACGCAACTGGCTATGAGAGAAAGAGAGAAAGGAAATGTGCGCGCGCACTGTTCTCTCTTGCTTATATCCCCCACTCAACTCCCGTTCGCCTCGCCCGATCACACGTTTCGTAACGTTTTCGTCACGCGTTCGCCAGCCTGCTCCCCAAGTCAAACGCAAAGAAGTTTGCGTGAAAAGCTTGTCAAATATTAAAATACGAGTGTCTCTCCTATGAGAAAATCTACGGAGGAATTTCATAGACTGTAATTAATAGATGGATGGTGGTATACATTACCCCATCGACTTTCGGTAATAAGGCAACGCCCTAATTTTTGAATGGAGCTGGACAAAGGTGCAAAACGTAAAACGTTAGCCTTTTCAAATCGCGTGCGCGTGTCGATGGTAGCCTTACGTTCGCGGAATCGCGCCGCCGATTAAGATGGGTATCAAACAACTGCTTGTTATTAAATTTAACTAAAGGTATTAATAAAATATTATTCCCTATAATTCGATAGCTTTATGCGAGATCGATGCAGGAGTTCTAATTAAGTAATTAATGATTTTACAAATGTCCTAGTTTATTAAAGCAGAACTTCATGTAAATAATGAAATCTTTGCCTACGCAGATTTCAGATGTGGAGGATTATGTACCTTCCCTATTGTATCTTCTGCTGACCTCTCATCCGGAAGGATATCAAGTCTCCGTCGATGCCACTCTTGGCTCCTTGGACCATTGTCTGATCCAGAGTGTGGTGTTACTCACGCTCCCTTCGCGGTTGCGTTCAGCACGCTGCGCTGCCGCCGTGTTTGGCATTACAGGTCAGCGGATTGGGACGGTCATTCTGTGGTTCTGCGGTCTTTCTTTGCATTCTACCCATGTCAGCGGGTTTACTTCTCGCTGGATGATCCCAGTGCTGTTGCTGACTCTGTCACTGATGTGTTGCTACAGGGAATAAAACTATTTATTCCATCATCTCGGGTACCAATCGGAGGCAGATCCCAACCTTGGGTCTTACGCTCTTGTAAGGCTGCATTACGCAGAAAACAGGAGTGTTATCAGGCCTGAACTTAGGTTTCGGCGGCTCCGGATGTAAGCACCGGCAAGCTTAAAATGAAGTGTAACTTCGCCTCTAGCTCCTTCAAAAGAATAATTGCCAGTGCAAAGTATGAGCACATAGGCAGAACTAGTTAGAAATGAGTTCGCCTTCCCTCGGGAACGCGTGCGTTCTGGTCTCTCGCCAAGGCTGTCCAAAGAAATTTCTGTAAGCCACCATCACCATTTCTATACATGGAGGCTGACTCACTGGCCCGCGCTGCAAAAAAGAAAGCCGATCCTTTAGCCTCTCTTTTTGCATCCAACTCGATTCTTGATGACGGTGGGAATACACCGCCGACCATCCCACGGTGTGAGTGCTCTATGCCTGACACGCGATTCACAAAGTGCTCAGTACGTATAGTACTCCTCTCCCTGGACATCCATCCACAAGTCGAGTGGGAATGATGGGATCCTCCCGATTGTGCTGAGGAAGTATGCTCCAGAGTTGATACCTGTTCTAACGCGTCTTTTCCGGTGCTCCTACTCCCTAGGCGTAGTCCCGAATTGATTGAAGACAGCTTTCGTGCACACGATCCCTACTGCTAGTGATTTGAATAAAAATATCGGCGTGTATTGCAGTATGAGGGAATCTACTTCCCCTTATCATCCAGTATGTTATAAGAGGAACTGAAACAGGAGATCGACAACAGCAGGTTTCTCACTACAACTCAAAATAATAACATCTTGCGGTAGCCAGTCCGTCTGTAAAGCGAGGCCACTATTTTATGGAATTAGGGTGACAAATGAACACACAATCCACCCGATGGTAAGTGGAGGAGACATTTATCCTCATTAAGAATCAAAATGCAGATGCGTTGTTACCGCTGAGGACTAAGATATGATGCCTCGTTTCCAGTAAAAAGGGTCTCCGGTTCTCTACACTCACCATACGAAACACAGAAGCATTAAACTGCTTTTACGCTGGTAATATCATACTATTATAGAATAGAGAGATAGAATAATATTAAAATACATACATAAAATAGGTATAATTGCAATAGAATTATGACAAATAACTTACCTATAAGGCAATGGAGGAGGAGGCCTATGTTAAACATATGACTTTGATAGACTACAATGGTGATGATGAATTAAACGTACCTGACAACATTGACTTTTGAGCTCATTATGTAATAACAGCGTTACGACGTAGTACTATTATTTATTCTGTGGTTACGATGAGAAACATTTTTCTAATGACTGTAAACGCTAATGTGATAAATAATAATGCAAGGAATTGTCGCATAAGGTATGAACGTATCGCTAAGCAGCAAGCAGCGTACACAGGAAATCGGCCCGGTTTTGCAACAATTCTTACGTTTATCGTGAGGTAGGGTACGCAAAATATTCAGAACTATATTAAAGTGTATATACCGAATTAAAAAAAAGGATGAGATTTTCAATGCGACTGAATTTTTCTTATGTGTTACTTCAGAACTTTTTCCTAGGTGCACCGATTTTGTTGATTCTTCTTTTATTTAAAAGCTGGTGCTTCTCATGTCCCATACAAATTTCAAGATCTGACCGGTAGTTTTTGAGTTATCCTTAATAATGCGTATTTATTCAACTACTGATGTGTTGTATTAAATATGTTTCATGAGTGTTCCCACACAAATTCGAAGAAAAAACCCATTCTTGAGAGTGGAAAAATAGGGAATGAAGATTTTAATATAACTATGTAAACAAAATGCTAGTTTTTATCTTGAATTTGTGATAATCGTTAGACAATGGTGTTGAAAATAAGCTTTTAATAAAAACAAATTCCTACTTCAAAAGCAACAACATAGAGGCTGAAGATTATAATGTAGCTGTTTAGATTGTGATATATCTTTATTAAATAATTGACTTTAATAAAAAGTCAAAGCTGCATTCTAAGTACTAAATATATATTGGATGACGTTTTTTACCGTCTGGAAAAAAATAATAGTAAACGGAGTAAATGTCTATAGCACTGATATTTCACAAAACTTAGAAACAAAAATTTTGAATCAAATTAATAAATTAATTAAAATTTATCGAAATTCAAATTATATCCATCCAACTTTACCAACGGCAATAAAACAATAAATTTAGTAGGTATCTTTGACCTTGTCACTTCGCAGGGTCACAGGCTAAAGGGCAAAGTGCAAAGTAATTATTCGAAAACATTTTTCAAACGTTTAATTCAAAATTTTTGTTTTTATTTTTTGTAAAATATCAGTACCATAGGCTTCTACTCCGTTCACATGTTACACCCTATTTTTCCAGACGGTAAAAAACGTCATCCAGTATATGACTATGCTTTAGCATCGACTATAGAATAAAAAAAAAATTGATTCCCCTAAGTTCTTGGAAGTCGACTAAAAGTTGTTTTTGTTTGATAGCATATCAAGAAAATTACTTAAATTGTTTTACTAAAAGAAAATTTATTTCCTCGTTACGTCGTCTATTATATTTTTCTGACCGTACTAAATTATTAACTAAGGCGTTATTATTTCGCAAGTTTGCAGTGTTTAAGTACTAATTCAATACTTATTGGACGTACCCTTTTGCTCAACGTGATACGATAAAGGACTTTATAATTTATGTTAAAAAAACGTAAATACTAATCAACTTTAATGCAACGGATCGATTGTCACACCTGTCATAATGTATGCAATTTTCGCCGTATATTGAAAGAAAATACATACCAATTTAGTTTAATACCACTAACTTGTGGTTAGAAATGTTTTGAATTTATATCCAACTGTACTCATCGATCTATATTTATCAATTGAAATTAGAAAAAACGAGATTGGAATTTTAATCCGCAATCTTTCGTGTTAGTATAAAAAACCCATTTTAACCGACTTACAAAAGAGGAGTTTATTTACTGGAATATATTTTATTCGTTTTTCCTTTTTAAGGAAGCCGTCAAATTTTGTTTATCGTCAGAGCCGTGTAGTGGCGGTGTAAGACTGAGATGTAAGAAAGATCATTCCGGGACTGTTGTAAGAAATCCGTTGTAAGAAAGATGTCCGGGGAAACGAATTAGCAAAGGGGCAGTAGCGTCTTCCTAATAATTATTAAAAATGAGAAACTGAAGTTGCCAACCCGTTAGCTGGACGTGAAACCAATGGCAAATGACCTCCCTATTGGGCAATCTACGGGGAGGCCTACGTTCCGCAGTGGACTTTAATAGGCTGTGACTATAACAGTATATTGGCGTACATTGGCTGTTAGCTGGACTCACAAAGTCACGAATGTGAAAGTTTTGTGACGACTCGACCAGAGGTGCGAAATTACGCAGACGCAGCTCGAATTGAAAAGTCGCATATTTAGGGCACGTGCTTAGGCAGGAGATGAACGGACTCTTAAAACTCATTATGATGAGAAAAGTCAAAAAGAAGAGGCGAAAAAATCGTGGTTATGTAACATCCGGGACTGGACGGGAATCGCGAGTGCCGCCGAACTGTCTTGCCTCGCAAAAAAATAGGCCCGAATTCACTAAGCTGACTGCCAACCTTCGCTGGTCGGAGAGACACCTCAAAAAGAAGAACTGTAACGGTAATGTCAAAGATCAAATATCTTGTGTTTTAATGGAATAAAATAAACATTTACGAGTAAACAATTTCGATATGTACTACAAGTTTAATATGAAAAATATTACAATTACATAAAAGTATTTCATGTAAATGTCAAAAATATACGCAAAAAACTTTCTAAATCTCTTATGTTATTGTGATGCGACTCGTGTCAATTTTTACCATTCAAGTGATTTGAATAATATAGCAATTTCACTGGAGTGACCAGAGTGTACGCAGGTTCAGGTGCAAGTTCAGGCTTAGCCTAGTAATACTTTACGCTTTGTTAATCAGACATTTCATAACACAAAAAATTCGATATTTAATTTAAAGAAAAACTAAATCGAATACTATTCAAACACATTTACGTACTCTTCATTCCATGCATTACAGCCTATATAAAAGCCTAATGCTTAACATAGGCCTCCCCCATAGATTGCCTCATAGAAGGGGTTTCGCCACGGTCGCCATGCTTGGCGGGTTGGTAACCACATTTTTTATTATATTGAACTGTTATCGGGAAGATGCTGCTGTCTATCACCTGTTTCAATTTCTCTCTGTCACCACTTACGACACCCACGGGCCGATATGGGGGTAGTAGGTTTTTTTTTTTATAGGATAGGTTGACAAACGAGCACACAGTCCACCTGATGGTAAGTGGTTGCTGCTTCCCATAGACATCTACATCTATCCTCGATTACAAATTAAAATGCAGATGCGTTGTCACCCGTGAGGACTAAGATGGAA
>DWHP01006057.1:0-11600 GCA_018247895.1 Parnassius honrathi | reverse complement strand
TAATCGAGGATAGATGTAGATGTCTATGGGCCGCAGCAACCACTTACCATCAGGCGGACTGTGTGCTCGTTTGTCACTCTATCCTATATAAAAAAAAAAAAACTAGATTTAGTCGCCCCCAATTCGATACTTTATTCAGCAAGGATTCTACTTCAGACACAAGTTTGTCCTGGTACTCGGAGACGTTTTCCCGAGAAATATTGGCACGGTCTGTGTACAGAGCATCACCTGTGCTGTCATCTGCATGGCAATGAATGCTACCGGTTTGCTACGTATCATTGATATGCAGAAGAAACAGCGTTGAATTCCTGCCGGGATCACTTACTGATAGTGTGGTAGCTACATTTGGGTATCTCTCTAAAAATTCGTTTTATTGTTGGTTATAGGCATTATGCTGGTCTTTGGGGGCAACGCGCACAACGATAGTGCCGCGGCTATTGTGGCTAACCCTGCCGCTTCAAAGTGCTACTCGGGCGGAGCCTTGTTGTACGACGTCAGGTGATCATTCATTTTTCTCTTCCTTTCACTTAACCTCTCAGTAAACAGCTAAAATGATTAAGACCGCTTACTCGCTTCGCGTGACGCAACGTCGCTAAAAATAACCTAACCTTGCATTTGTCATACATTTATTTTCAATAAAATTCATTATAAATTTCAATATAATACTTGTTTCTGTTTATTTAATATGTTATATTTGTTTTAGTGCTTTTACTTCATTCAAAATACATTTTAATTGTATTTTAGTAGTAAAAAATGTACTTCCCCAGCGCAGAACAGTAACGTGAATATCACAATTATTTCAATATATTACTCGAAATTATTTACGTAAAAAGATAAATTATATTCACACAAAAACTTTTATAACGATTTTATAATAAAACACTAGAAAAATCCAAAAATCAACACAACAACATCCAAATGAAAATGGCGTATGTAATGAACGTAGAATATAAATTAATATCCATAGGCTAACTGTTTTTTTATTATACTAGAGGATAGAAAATTTGATATTGATTCTATAATGCCAAACTTCTTCATAGAAAAGTAGTCTCTAAACATAAGTATTTATAGGTTAAAGTGATGTGGGTGGGTGCGGTCAAATTTGACCGCTTGAATTTTGATGGAATATCGAAGCGGTCAAATTTGGACGCTTGGCGTTTGAGAGGTTAAAGTCCATATTTTAATTGGCTTAGTCTTCTTCGGGTAAAAAACCGTTAGTATTTGGGTAAAATATCGTAGTCTTAATCGGGGTTAAACACCGCCAACGTCCTGACTGCGGGCGGCTATTGAAAATTTAAAGTAAAAAGCAATAACTGTATTTGGCCTGACCCGGGAATTGAACCTGGGACCTAATGATCATCAACCGTGTTCACGACCTCTAGACTCTAACAAGGCAGTTTCTATAATATACAGAAATTAAATAATTAAATGCAGAATTCAATAAAAACTGCAATGGATGAATAATTTAATGCGAACGATATCTAAGTCGGTCAAGCGTAAATACATTTCCGATATCGACTTGGCCTCCATTTACCTGCATTGCGAAAAATACCACCTGGTTCAGTTGTTAACGTGCTTGCTTCAGTTGTTGACTGCCTCTGGTTCAGTGGTCGGGCCAAAATCAGTTATTCGGTTTACTCTCAAAAAATTCTCAGTTCCCCCGTGCTTCGGACAGCACGTAAAGCCGTCGGTCCTGAGTCTGATCTCTCCCCGGTCGTGTCGGCTTACCGTCCCATCGACCTATGAGAGTGAGGGAATAGTGTCACCACTAACCACTACACTAGAATGTAAACATTGCCACCGATAATATGACACGAGTTGCGTTTCTAAACGAGGCATCACCAAGAGAAATATTATATATAACTGATTTTGACAATTTTGATATAAGTAGATTTTAATAAAACGTGTCGACTATCTTCTTACATGAAAATCTCAGGTTTTCTTTTCTGCACATCTTTGACTCAGTAGCTTTCTAAAGATATGTTTCATTCTCCTCTTTTTGTAATAAGTACTAAAAACGTAAGACAATTTTCGACGTTCACTTATTAATACAAAAGCGATGGAGGGACCTCTTCGGAAGCACTCATGGTGGATGGCGCAAGTATGCATAATATAATTAAAATACAAGGTTTAAGGATTTAACAAACTATTATTCTTTTTTTAAAAAAATTAACAATAATAATACAAGAGACTATTATATACAGATCGTTAGCAATTCGTCGCAAATATATATACGGTATGTATGTAAATATATGCTACGCTGCCCGGTGATGTTTTTTACAAAATCATATAAACAACTCTCGCTCGATTCGCCAGAATAAAATCACTCCTAATGTGGATGATGCATCAGATATATAACTTAATATAAAAAATCTGCAACGTAACGTCTGATTCGGATAAATAAGTCCTACTAAAAAAATAGTATTAATATGTGATTTTCTTTTTTATTTCACGTTGTCACCACGCGATTAGTGAAGCCACCTACATCTTTCGATTACCTGTACCATGTTTCATCAGGTGTCACTTCCTCTGTTCTCTCTTTAAATACGTTCAAATAAAAATACAGAATAGAAGTAACATTTTTCACTTCAAACCGAATTATACTTTCGAATTCTGACATACACTAGTGTTTCGCACGTTTCTTCGTCCGGTGCAGTCACTTACGCTCAAGCTACTTTCTCTAAAACGAAATAAATTTGCTACTTATCACTAAAATGATCTAAACCAACTATTTTATTTTTAATCTATTGATATATAAACTAAGCAGTTGTACATTATTTTTCTACAAGGTACTAATATACTTTTTAACAGTACGTTCGATGTGACGGTTCTTTTTACCCGATTGCGACAAAATCGGGCAGTTTTTTCAGCTGGTATATCTATGTACTACGTGCGTACTTGTGTCAACACGCAACTCTAGCGGTCGTCAGTTTTTGAATCATATATTGATATTGATTTTTTGGCATTTCCTATATTGGCCTCTTACACCCACGGGAAAAATATTGTGACGGGCTCTCCTATGCCGCAGCCACACGGCAAAAGATAAAAATACAGAGATATTATAAAAATGATTTCGCTGATAACATGTACGTACGATATATATTGTATGATGACTAAAAATGTCATAATAAATAAATAAGGCGGACATGATAATTGCTTATAATTTATTGGTTATGATATCACATGGAAGGTGTTAGTTTGTAAACATACCAAACTAAATAATATAAAATATAATTAAATATTAAGACGTTACGGTCTATTTATCTGTCTTTTAATAATAATAATAATTTATCTAATATGTTTCATGTTGGTCCAGAACTTATGAGCAGGCTTATATGATAAGACTTATTAATAAAAAGAACGTCTTTGTCACTAGCGTATGTCGTAAAAGGCGAATTCAAGATTTTTTATAGAATAAGATGACTAACGAGCGTACAGTCCACCTGATGGTAACTGGATGCTGTGGCCCGTAGACATCTACATTCACACTGCCGTCAACTTAATGCGAGTACTGCTACCTTTATCAAGACGTAATATGTATGTATTTATGTGTATGTATATGTATGTAGGTTTTAAGGAGAATTGTTATATATGGATTATTATGTATTTGTTTGTATTCATATGTATTAGTGTAAATTACGAGCCTTATTTTAATTTGTGTTACATCTATATAAATTTATTATATTTGGTTATTTAAGTCACCTGCCACTAATTTCTCACCACGCGACGGGTTGACTGACAGAGAATGCTAACTGGTATTAAGTCCGCCCTTTGTACAACAATAAAGTTTTTAGATAAGTAAATACTCGATTAAGAATTATAACGCAGATGCGTTGTCACCCCTGAGGACTAAGATGGAATGCTTCGCAGTAAAAGGGGTCGAAGGTTTCATACACTCACCGTGCGAAACACCGTTAAGCTGCTATTTTACGCTGGTATTCTGTGAGAGCGTGGTCCTATCCCGGTGTAGCCGACCCAGTCGTGCTACAGCCACTATATATCTGCAGCGTGGCTTACCACGTAAGAAATTGTTAGTAGGTTTGTGAGTGTGTATGCGATGTACTAGTCACCAAACACGTATTTGTATTCCTTTGGCTTAATGTGATCCAAATAGCTCGCGGCACTTTTGACTCAACTAACCCCTTCAGGACTTATAGTCGTGACGTTTGTATGTAATAATTTACTTATTATATATACGACTGTCAAATTAAATTTAGAACAAAAACTGCCTATTAAATGATAGATAACGAGCATTACTTTTCCAGCTTGACGATCGCCTGTAGAAAGCGCTGTTGTTTTATCCAATCAAAGTGGAATTGATTAAAGGTCGCTATTATCTTACAATCAGCTGATTGCAGCGCGAGTGGGAACAAACTACGTCTCGTCTCTGTCTTACCGTGGACCGTGGCAACTTCACCGTAACAGCTCGTCGACGTGTTTCCGGTTAAACTTGAATTACCCGCTTCGCTCTTTCGAAAATGGTTTATTTGTTTTATTTGTACGCAGCGCGCTAAGTGACATGTTATGTATTTATAAGTATATTCGGGCAGAAATTAAAAGTATGCATATTTAATATTTAGTTGTGGTTGAGCCACGCTGCAGCCATGTTATGGTTGTAGCTGGACCACAATCTTACAGAATATCGGCGTAAAAACCAGCTTAATGCTTGCGTACAGAGAGAGAGAGAGAAGGGAGAACAAATAAGGCTATTACTGGAAACGAGGTATCCTATCTTAGTCCTCAGGAGTGACAACGCATCTGCATTTTGATTCATAATCGAGGATAGATGTAGATGTTTATGGGCCACAGCAGCCACTTACCATTAGGTTGACTGTGTGCTCGTTCTTCACCCTTATACTAAATAAAAGTAACACTTCTCTTATCACACAATTTCTCGCACTCCATCCCACTCGGATTGGTAATCTGAGTGATAGGGTACTTTGGTCGATAAACTTTAGTCTAGGACGTCCCTTTTCGACTTTGTCGTCCATTTCCGCAGCATAAATTTGCTTTGTCACTCTTTACTCATTTATTCTTTTTACATGACCAAACCACCGAAGCATTTCTTAATCCTGATCACAACATCTTGCAAACCACACTCTTCACTTATTACACAATATCTCACCCTATCATTCAGACTCAGCCTTGACACACTCCTTAACGACCGTAATTATTAAATTCATTAAATTTTAAATTAAAAAAAACACATAGCTGAATAAAGCAGTTATTTTATTAGTCCTGTTTCGGATATGCCGGATCATTAGGCACTTCCAATAAAATTGTCGAGGCAATGAGCATTTTTATTCGAGGCAAATGGCTACTTCTACTTTCGATTTATAAAAATATCCAATCCCTAGAGAATATGCTAGAACTAATTTTAAAAATAACTTTCGTCGTAATTTGGTCACTGTGTGAATTTGTTGAGATAACAGCTCTGCCGTCGACATATTCGCGCCTATCAACTTTTTGGACGTGAATGTATTTCACCCACATCACGCTTATGTTTTCGCGACAGTGGAGCTTTAAAATACATACATGGTGATGTGTAACAATTAACAATTGATTAGGGACTTATGGCCAAATACTTAAACACTAGTCACACAGTCTCTTGGACTTAAAGTGGTAGAGACAGCACGAGACTTGACGGCGTCTAGCGTTTGAGTTTTTGACCATTAGTCTTATAAATTTTATATTTAATTTTTTTTACTAGCTTTGATTGGCTTAAGGTTTACCAGAAAGCCGAGAAAATGGGGGAGACCCTTTTTATTGAAATCGAGGCATTCCATCTTAGTACTCAGCGGTGGCGACGCATCTGCATTTTGATCCTTAATCGTGGATATAAACGTTATAGAGTCATGCTGCAGTAGATATTATTAATTATAATAATAATTAGTAGTATAGTTGTAATCAGAGTGGGTTGCCCGGGAAAAGGCCACGCTCTCACAGAATACCAGCGTAAAATAGCAGCTTAACGCTGCTGTGTGCTGTGTGTTGTGAGTTTCGTATAGTGAGAGTAAGGCATCTGCATTTTGATTCGTAGTCGAGGATAGATGTACGAGTGTGTGTGTATTATAGTACCCAAGTGCATGCGCAAGCACAGGTGCACTCTCTATATGACCGAAGAGAGATCAGGCGCAGGGCCAACTGCTTTATGTTCTTTCCGAGACACGGGAGGAGCTACTGAGAATTTCTTAATAGAAAAACTCAATAACTGTTTTTTAACACACAGACATATATCAGGTGGGCTGTGTGCTCGTTTGTCACCCTTATTCTATAAAAAAAAATTACCACAAATATATCACTATTCTGTAAATAGATTTACAGTCATGATCCCAGCACGATGGGCGGTAATTCGACGTCGCGTTACGTGACAGGCGTACCGATGTTGCCATGCTTGCGGCTCGCGGGACACTCGAATTATTGCCACTTTCAGTCAGCCATTTCACGAGTCGCGAATTGTTTTTGGATGGCTTAAATTCCGTTATTACGCAATAAAACAGTTTAAACCTGAATTATATTAGGGTGGTTACAAATTGAATATTGACTGTTTTAACGCGATAGTAAATGGTATTAATCGATGGTAAGCACTAATTGAAGTGCTCGCTGCTGAAGGATTTAGTATAGTTACAAAATTTTAATTTAAGGCAGTTGCCTAATGGCAGAGTACGCGAACTCCAACAGTCGTGGGTTACAATCTACCATTAGACTAGGTACTGTCGTGAACCACTCCTAACACAAACATTTTAAGCGTACGAGGAGTGGTTAAAGGGAACATTAGTAATGTTAATGTGAATCGCATTACTAGTATTTTTTTTAATAAAAAATGTAAATTTTTTACGTTGTAAAGCCATGTTGCAGAGCTATATTACGGTTGTAGCATGTGCAGGTGAAATAGACTGCGAAAGGTCCACGTTCTTAACATACCTGCGTGAAGTAGCAGTTTAACGCTGCTGCTTGGTATAATGAGTGTAGAGAACCTGAAAGTGGAAACGAGGCATTTCATCTTAGTACTAAAGGGTGACAACGAATCCACATTTTGATTCTCAATCGAGAATAGATATAGATTTCTATAGGCCACAGCTATCATAAACCATCACATGGCCTGTGGGCTCGTTTATTACAATATATATTTAAAAAAATTAAGACGTATAATAAGTTTGGCACTGAAGCAAGCAGTTTGGCGGAAACGATAGTAGCCTTATAGCATGGACCGTGTTATTTAAGCTGGAGATTCGGAGAAAAAAAGGAGTTAAAGGATGCTATCGGTTGCGTGATTAGTGATTACTTACGCAATGTTTAAATATCTTATTTATTTTTAAATAAAACAAACTCAACACTAAACATAACACTTTAAAAAAAACTTGAATAAATTTTATTAAGGTCCTAACACCATCAGAATTATTTCTGAGCAATAAAATTGGTTTTTTTTTCATAATTTACCTTTATACGCTGATAATACGTGTTTATTTTATTTTGGAGATTCAATCCAAGAGATTATATCAGGTGCATAAGCTGATCTAGATACACTGAATGAATGTTTTCTTATATGTTGTGTATCATTCATTAATGTTCCTAAAACTTCTTACATGGTTTTTACTGCGAAAAACAAAAAAGTTTCTAAATTTGATCCCAGTAAATAACCAAGAACTTAAAAATTCAGAATCAGAAAAATATCTTGGTCTAGTTTTGGATTCGAAATTAACATGGCGAGCTCATTTAGATTACCTGCGGTCAAAAATAACATCGTTTATTCAGGAGCTTTGTGCAGATATACACGTTGTATACCTTATAAAGTCCGAAGTATTATTTATAAATCACTAATATAAAGGATCTTCAAATATTTTAGAACAAATAGTTAAAAGTTTTATTCCAACTTAACTACCGTTTTCCGACTAAACAGAAAAGTTCTCTTAGATTCCACCGTAGAATACTATAATAATACAAATTAGTTTTAAAACTAAATCACATAAACACTGTACAGGAAACAAACATAAACTGAAATTACGAAAAGCTAGGACTAAAACCTATGGTTCGAAATCTATTCAGTTTGAGGGAGCGCTACTGTTCAATAGCCTACCGAACGAGATATTTCATGAAAAATTGTTTTCAAAATTTAAAGATAAATTAATAAAGCACTGTCAATGATTAATCTTTTTTAATTTGATAAATTTATGTCACTTTATTCATAAAAGTCACCATATGTAAATGTATTTTTTTTACCAATTACGCTCTTTTTAAGTAATATATAATAAACCTAAACCTAATTTACTTACACCGACCTGACGTTACATGAAATAAATGAAATATACGTAAAACGCCTGGCAAACCAGTAACAATATATCCAAACAGCAGGGTGGGTGTGGGGAAGTCTAAACACGGCATCACAATGCCCATTGTGTCGGCCCCTACAGCGACGGATGCGCTGGCTTGTTTTGTGAATTGTGGCCATCAACACCAACGGGCTACATCTCGCGTGTTTGTGTAAGTTTTGATGCCTTAGTCCCTCGCACCCATACTCTTCTGGGTTTTTAATCCCTTCGCGACGTATCCTTGGATTTTTCAGTAATTTTATATTTACATTATAATGAATGGGGCTCTTTACTCTATTACGGGTTTGTGGGAAGTCAGAATGTGAGAGATTGGCACATATAGTAATTCACTATGTACACACTGTATGGTACTGACAGTTAGAAATGGCAGAAGCAGCATGAGAGTAAGTTTAATACTGTAAAGGTGCGGTAACAATAGGGTTAAAATATTGTGATGAGAGAAGTGTGGTCTGTAAGAAGATATTATGAACAGGAATAAATATATATGCTTCGATGGTTTGGCCACGTAGAAATGTGTGAAATGAATGAAATAATTGTGACTAGGCAAATGTATCCTACTGAGGTGGACAGAATCGGTATCGGACACCCTAAACAGAAGTTTGCAGTCTAAATTATCACCCATAACCGACGAGCGTATATGCGAAGATATATGGATTTGAAATAAGCGAGAGAGTCGTGTCAGGACCGTGTCAAATGGAAGTCAGTAGTTTTTGCCTACGCCTTTTGGTGACAGACATGAGCGCTTATGGTTGGTGTTCAACGTCAACGTTTTTGTTATGTAATTAAAGTGCGGTTAGAGAGAGCGAAATGAGTTGATAACACCTGTGAAAATCTTCGTCAAAATGTAATTCAGTCGAGTTTTATTACTGATAACTTCCTCACGACTTTGAAGAGCTACGACAGATTCTGATTTATAACTTAGGTACTGCAAAGAAGACTTAATTATAATGGAACCACCTCCATTTTCTGAATCCGGCTAAATTTATGTTTACTGATTTTTACGGCATTTTTATAACAACTAAAAAGAGGACGTACTTGTTTAGCCGACTTCAAGAAATGGAGGAAGTTCAATTTGACTGTAGTATGTTCTCTCTTTTGTATGTATGTTATGCGATACGTTCGTCGATTGTTATTGTGTTGATTACCATGAGGTGGAATGTGTGCTAGTTTTCATACTTCTATAATAAATAATAAAAATGTCTGCAAATTCAAAATGTTAATTGTAAAGGATATTAACAGGCTAAATACAACCCACTCCTGGACATAAATATCTTCTAATGTCATACAGTTAAAAGTCGCCTTGTGCTAATTGGTGGACTTCAAATTATGTCCTCTACAGAAAACTTGGTACAACAGAAGTAAATCATGACTGTAATTCATGACGGCTTAGCTAATGAGTTGCCGCACTTAGGGCCGCGGATTGGAATCCCGCACGGAGCAATTATTTGTACGTAATGATTTCTTAAGTTTATGCGAACACTGCACATTTAAATGAAATTAATTTTTACGGATTATGTCGCCTATATATTAACTTATTTTATATTTCCGATGTTTCGAGCACTTTACAGCACCTATGGTCACGGGGCGACTGAGGTGTTCGACGTTCCAATGTCATAGTTAACTATTTTTAATCTGGAGGTAGCCGTGGTTAACTATGACATTGGGACGTCGAACAACTCAGCCCCTCCGGTCACTATGGGTGCTGTAAAGTGCTCGATACGTCCAAAATAAGCTAATATACGCGATATAAACCGTAAAAACTAGTTTCATTTAAATTATTTGTATGGCCTACGAATTATTGTTTCTGGTATGGATGTTTAGATTTTAATGGAAAAATATTATGTATGTAAACCCACCAAATGTCTACGATAGGGGAGAAAATCCTAGTGTGGAGGTAACGTATTTAGTAAAGATATAAAAAGCTAATTAATTCGTTCATGACATCCTATCAAAAGTCCACTGTTGAACATAGAACGTACGAACGCGGCCGCAGTTATTCTTCTCTTGAGTTGGTGTTTGGAACATGTTGCTTGCTATCTGCTGTGTCATTTCCAATACGTTACGAAGGGGACGATATGGGGCGGTTGATTTATTTACGCCGCCACTGCACGCACTTAAATTCTTTGTTGCCAGCCAGATCTGAGTTGTGAGTTCTGCGCTTACGAGGTGATTTCATTATAACACTTATTAAATATACAACCTTTTTTCCGTCTCAAAATAAAATCCAAGACCAAACACGGCCCTAAACTAATGTCACTAATTACTCAACTGCGCCATAATTAATGTGTAATATCAATCGAGACGTCATTTAAGAAGTTGCATTATTTTTTAGTACGTAATTTTATATATGTATGCATAGAAAATAAGGAAGAAAAATAAGATTACCCGAGTAAGGGTTCCTTGACGTCGTACGTTCGTATCCGGGTCAAGATATCACCGACTCCGTAACAGTTAGAGGCCTTCACTTAGGAGGGTTTTATAGCTAGGAGTCATATTTCAGTGTTTATTATCTTACAAAAAAAGTAAAAGTTTGTTATCCGAAAGCGTTATTTTTGCATTTATTTCAGTTAAATATTCCATTTCATTTATATAAAATAAAATTGGGCGTACCTTATAAGTGTCCCCGCAGTACTATAACTTCCCTTAAAGCACCTCTTTGCAGACGATCGGTGTTTCGCGGAAATTTTCCGATTTCTAAGTTATGTAAATAAGTCTATGAATTTTTCTACGCATTATTACGTATTACGTATTCGATTCCGAATTCCGAATTCCCTAGCTGGCTTTGAAACCTTTTTTTTTTTTGAGAAGAAAAACGTCTTTCAAATGAATTTCGGTCGAGGCGACCATTCTCAACGTAGTATTTACTGCCACTTTTTCCTTAGTGCGTGGTAGAACCACGCTGCTATCTTATGGTTGTAGCGCGAATAGGTTGGCTCGACCGGGGAATGACCACTCTCTCATAGAATACCAACATAAAATAGCAGCTCAACGCTGCTGTGTTTTGTAAGCAGAGTACGAAACTGGAGATCCTTTTTACTGTATACGAGAAATTCCATCTTAGTCCTCAGGAGTGGCAGCACATCTGCATTTTAATTCTTCAGCTGGTGTAAAATGGATTGTATATGGCCGTATCGGAAGTGAATAAGATTTCCTATCAATACTTTTGATATATTTAGTTTGTATAAACCATGTTATTTTATTATACACGAAAAATGAAAAAAGAGGATACCTACAGTGTAAATGCCGTCGGTTTTTTTCTCTGGTCAGAGG
>DWHP01006056.1:0-11600 GCA_018247895.1 Parnassius honrathi | reverse complement strand
TATTTCGAGGACATGTGAAGTTCGCCAACACGCATTGGGGCAGCGCGGCGGACAATTCCTTGCCCTAAAACCCTCTCGGAAATGATCGGAGGCCTGTGCCCAGGAGTGGGACGTCCCTCGTCGTACGTATATACGTATATAGGCTGTAACTTTTATGTAAGTCTCATATTCATGAGTGGTGGAGTAAAGTCCATTGGTTGATTTTATCTAACACTCGTAACGAGATGGGTTTTCCATCCTCTTGCGTCACCACAGCGGCAAAAATAAAACGAAATTAATGAAATTCTTATCGATTAGGCGTATTATCGATAACAGATCGATATGGTACCGATTTAGTAACATACATATTATTCGCGTCATTCACTGTTATATATGACGTCGGCGCCGCTTTGCGTAGCACTTATCCAAGGATGACCACAATGACTATGGACTTGGATATATATTAATATTCTTTATAGTAATTAAAGGGTCTAGATGTTTATTTGTGTGTAATTTATGTATGTAATACTTGTACATGATATAGGAGGTAACATTATTTTTAAGAAAAAAGTATAGTTATACTATTGTTTTTATAGAGAAGGGGATAAACGAGCATACGGCTCACCTGACGGTAAGTGACTATCACCTCTTATGGACATTTTATATTATTTTTTATATTATTATTAACTAATATTTTATATTATTACTATTATAATTTGCAATGTTACAAACTGCAAATTGCAGTTGCGTTTCCGGGCTTTTAAAAAGGAGTAGGTTTTTTTCTTGAAGGTGAGAGACCTTGAGGGTGTCTTATAGATATAGAAAAATGGACCCGGGATAATAGGCCCAAAACTGCCTTCTACAGCCAGTTATAGGTTGTCTATATTTTGGAAGCGATTTGAAGTAATCTAGATATAAATTTTGTCGGAAATATTTTGTCGGAAACCCCACAAACATTTTATTATATTTCTTTTGATTGGATTCCCAAGTATGGTAGCATTGTATTGCAAAATTTATCATGAATTTATCTAGGAAAAACCTTTCACAGAAATCTTGATTAAAGTTATAGCATTGTTAAAATTCTTACGTGGTAGAGCTACACTCGTTTACAACAGGCTTTATAATACCGGCAACGGGAGGCACGGTCAAAGACGCAACATATAAAGCCTTGTATTTTTTTATAAGATTGGGTGACAAACAGCACACAGTTCACCTGATGGTATGTTGTTGCATTCATTCGATCTGCAGACATTCGATCCTCGATTACAAATCAAAATACAGATACATTGTCACCCGTGTGGACTAAGGTAGAATGCCTCGTTTCTAGCGAAAAGGGTCTCCCGTTTTCTACACTTACCATTCGAAACACAGCAGCGTTAAGCTGCTATTTTACGCTGAAATTCTGTGAAAGCGTGGTCCTTCCCCGATCGAGCCGACCCCTTCGTGCTAAAACTATACTACTAACATAGCTGCAGTATGACTCCACCACGTATAAAAAAAATAAGAAGGTATGGACTAACCGTTCTAATATACGTGTAATCTAGGTATGATGCATACACATACGGGTGTATGACACATAACAAGTCGCAAGTCGGCCAGCCAATAGCCCCCATGTCTCAAGACATGTTTCCAACCTCAAAAGAATATCTCACAGCCAGTTTCTGCACTCATAGATAGTTTGTACACGCATATTGACTATAAGGAGCACATTCTAGTCGTTTTCATTGATAGCTCAAATTGTACACGCGTTGCTGTAGGTACGGACTAGCGTTCCTGTGTACGAGTAACCGACTACACGTACATTGGAGCGCTTAGACCTTACAAGGCTTAAGGTTCTGCGATCGATAATCACATACATACATGTCTCATAGTAGAAAAGTTTCACATTTTGTGTATTTATATGTTACTTATTACTACTATGTATATATCAAGGTGACAAAAGAATAAATATACTAATATGTTTTCGCAAATATATTTTTACGCAACAAAAAAGAAGAGATCACTTTCAGAGTGATAAAACCGCCTGTTGCCAGCCTTCCGGATAACGCCGAACACAGTCAGGCTTTTTAATTACGTGTCTGGTCAAATTAGACTGTGTCCGGTCTGTCGGGCTTTTGTTAGGCTTTTGAAATTCGTCCACTTTTTAGTTTTTACATTCTTCATGTACGTAAATACATACTATTGCAATTATTGAAATTAATATTGTAATGAATATTGAATTATTAGTAATAAAGGAGACTGATCCGTTTAATTTTATCGTTATTTCATTAGAATTTAAGAAGATTTTATGGTAAATGATAAAAGCATTGTTTTACTTTTTTTTTTAAATATCGTGTTATACTAAGACTGAAACAATAAGGGTGTCCGGCCTTTTTACCAAAATGTCCGGCTAAGTAAATAAATAAATAATTAAAAAAGTATTTATTTTAAACAATAGTATATAAAAAAATACAATGTTAACATTTAAATAGACAGCTTAATAAATAGTTGTGACAAAACGGTCTGAGACTCAGCTGACTCCTGCTATTCTTCCACAGCCCACAGCCTTAGCGCATTAACCATACTGGGTCTTAGGCAATTGATGAAACACACGTGAAAAAAAATTAAAACAATAAATAAATAGTTACTAAAATTCAAAAAAGTGTTCTCCAATTTGAGGGCTTTTCGGTTTAAAGACCTGGTAACCCTAGTTGTACATTTACTTTGAATTATACTCTACTCATTTTTTGTATCTTGGTGTACAATAAAGAATAAGTACCTAAATAAAAGATCATTAGTATTTTTTATTAAATTGAAGTAACAACCACTGACAGCATACCTGACAGTAAGTAGGTACTACAGCCGAGGTACTACTGCAACCTTCGTTGTAAATATAATTGTAGGAAAGTTTAAGCCTAAAAGTAGATCAAACGCTAGTCTGCTCAAAATTAAAAAATTGTGCGCGTAATTGTGTGCACACGTACGGAGTGAAATTTTTATACGGCATATCATACTTATTTTATTTTATTTATTTACACTTTCATGCACAAAGTAGTACATATGTCGGACTTAATGCTATAGGGCATTCTCTTCCAGTCAACCATTAGGCTAAACCGAGATAGACATTTAGGAGGTGGTGCAGCAATAATCAAGTAGAAAAGATAAAAAATATTATCTATGTCAGAACAAATATGACATATACACGAAAATAAAAGCTGTGTTAGCTGAGTACGAAAAGAAGATACATGGTCGTTTTTACGAAGACCGTAAATGTATCTGATGGAATTGTTAAGCAGACGATCCAATGTATTGAGATGATGTTGAGACAGGTCTGAGCAACACACATCGAAATAATCAGTAATAGGTACAATAAGTGACTGGACAAGTAACATCTTGGTATTGGTGGGAAGAAAGTTTTTAAATCGATATAGAGATCGCAAAGTTCCAGTAGTTTTGCGACCCACCTCATGTATATGTGTGTTCTATGTGAAGCAACCATCAATGTACAGACCAAGGTTTTTTACATTAGTAGAGAATGGTATGACAGTATTATTATTAAACATAATTGATGGTAGGGTGGAAATATCTAGTTTAGATAATAATATTGAGCTATCTAAGATTATCGTTTGGTATTTAGACGGGTTCCACTTGCGCATATAACTGCAGGTCATGGCCATACAAATGGTAGAGCACTTGAGATTTAGTGTAATGAGATTTATAAAAATGGAAAATAGAAGAGGAGAGATAATACTGCCTTGAGGAACGCCAACTGACACATCATGCTAGTCAGATAGTATATGGCCAGTATGCACGGTCTGTTGGCGCCCTCGAAGATATGATGAGAACCATTCCTGAGCTGAAGACGAGATGTTCAAATGAGAAAGAAGAGCTAACAAGATACCATGATCGACAGAATTAAATGCATTAGAAAAATCAATTAAGATGGGAACGGTCAGTTTTGATTTTTCCATCCCTTTACGAATATCTTCCGTCACTTTGCGAAGAGTAGTAGTTGTAGAATGACCAGAGCGGAAACCAGACTGATAAGGAGAAAGAATATTCTTTGAGAAAACAAAAGAAGAAACCTGTTTATGAGCAACAGCTTCCAGAACCTTAGAGAGAAAAGGCAGAATAGAAATTGGTCTGAAATTAGATAAAGCGCTGCATTCAGTAGATTGATAATAATATAGGCTTTACGCCAGAGAGTTGGAATTTTATACCTTACATAAAAAGATTAAACAATAGTACATACTCATGCAGCCCCAGTAATGAAACTTTACAAGACAACGTGGCGTTTCTTTTTAAATATCGTATTAAATTTCCATTATGTTGATAAAGAAGTTTTACTTCAAAAATCTTTCACAACCGCAAACAGCAGATTAACTAAACGCAACTTATCTGCATTAAGAAACATTAGGTTTTACAATGATTTAGGATGCATGTACATTAGACTGATAACGGTCGAAAGTTAAAAATGTGTTAAAAATAACTATAATACGTGAGGGTAATATAACTATATTCTTATAACTCTAAAACTATAGCCTTGTTTACACAGATGGCTTTGTGATACGATAGCTCTTCATCGGTCAATCAAATAATAAAGATTAAGAGTCAACGCTGCTTTTTCGACGCCATTTTGATAGTCGACGTTATAGTAAATATTTTAGTAGATTTTAGTATGGTGTAGTGTAGTTAGCTTTTTTTAAGTTGATTTTTCGAAGTGTTCATAATTATTGCCAAAGCTTGTTTGCTATTTGTTTCTTAATATACACATTAGTTATAGTGTACAAATTAGTGTTTTTGTCTCTGTCCTTCTCCTAGTTTATGTTTTATAGGGCGGTAAAGCGTAAGGTGACCATATTACCCTCACGTACCTTATTTACTCCTAGTAAATAGTTAATTGCTGTAAATCTTACTGTTACAGCCTATTAAAGTTTACTGCTGAATATAGATTTGTTTGCACGCTTGGAAAACGGGTTGACAACGGCAGTTTTCTATTTTTAGTCGGTATTAGGAAGACGCTGGTTTCCATCTCCTGATTTGTTTCTCTCTGTTGCCTCTTACGATACCTCCGAGAAGATATGGGGTAGTGCATATTCTTACACCGCCACTACGCGGTAATAAATGGTTAATTACCTATTAATTACTTAATAATATTATAACATTATATAACTTAATAACATGTATGATGAATGCAGATAGTTTTTATCTTCTTTATCATCCCCTAACGCAGATCGCTTTTATAGTGGGAAGGATTTGCTACAATTTATTATATATGTATTGCAATATTTATATTATAATTTGCTATAATCCAGAAACTAAGCCAAGGTCAAGTTCATTAGTACCCGATTGCTGAAATAAAATCTGATCTGTGTTTTATCATGGTCACCCTAAAATCACAAACAACGTTGAAATTATAACAATTGAACGAGTTACTATTTTCCCTTCGACATATTACATAACTGCGAGTGTTTTTAAATCGACGACGCCCTATGTAAACGGTGAAATCGTACAAATGGCCTGCAACATATCTAAAGTTGTAACAATATAATATTTCTTTTTCTATAGTAATTTATCGTGCACCCTGTCTTACAAATTACCTCTATTACAAATTAACGATAATTATTATATTATAGGATCACAATCTTTAGCGAATTTCACGTTAAGTAAATATTCAAAAAAATCCATATTTTCGTTGATAGGATTGACACAACATGAACTTATTTATTGAATTATAATTTTATAATATATTAAATACGACTGTCTGTAGTGGTGCAAGTAACTTGCATCGGGTGTAGACAGTCGCTTGGCTTAAAATGATGTTACTTGCATCAGTATACACGTTTATATCTTTAAAACTATTTGGTAGTTTACAACTAATTTTACAGGATGTTAAATATAGATAATTTTAAGGCGCTTAATGTAAAAAAAACGGTTTTTGAGAATTTGCGGGTTGCACCAGTTTACGTAGGACCCGTCGTAAATGTACGTATACCATACAGCCTATATCGATTTTATACTTTGTGTAATCGATTTATTTTGTAAACATTATTAATTTTTTCGTGTAGGTGACAGACACTACCTGTTAAATTAATAGAGCGCTAATTATATTTTTATTATATCAACCGACCCGTTGCGTCTGACGTTCTAATCAGGGCATATCAGTTACATGAACACAAGTAATTGACCGCCAACCATGAGGAGGGTTCTGTGCGCGTTTTACACTCTAACAAAAATTAAAATATTACGGTCTAGTGAAGGAGCATCCTAATTACAAAATACATGAATTAGTATCGCTTTGTTGCAAAGATATTTACGTTAATGGATATGAAAGGTTTCCTTATTTGCCGCAAAACACATAATTACATACTAAGTACCCGGATATTAGTAATGTTTTAATATTAATAAGATAAGCACTGAAGTAATTACTTACGTCTCTAGGCGTTTCCTAAGTGGTATGAAACTTTTGCGCATTAATGTATTCTGGCATGCAAACAAGAGAGTTTAACATTGGCCTTTTTCTCTACCAGTCAACTCGATGGTAGAAGAAACTTTTATTTAATTTTTTGTTAGACCGAAATTTCAATTTGGATTAAAGTGGACTGTGTGCTCGTTTGACATCTTATTTTATAAAAGAAAACAAATGACGGCAAAGGAATTCACCTTGATTAAACCAGGTAGCTGGTAACATCTGGACCAGCGTAAATACTAGCGTTAATAATTTAGTCGTTTCCTTAATCTGGAGATAAACGAGAACATCTTAGAGTATTTCATATTTACCATCTTCATCAATTTATAAGCCTAATATATTGCTTAGTATTTTTAAATAACATAATAAGGGTGACAAACGAGTACACGTTTACGATTACGAATAAAAATGCAGATGCGTTGTTGTTACTCGTAGGGATTATACTGGAATCCTCGTTTCCAGGAAAAAAGGTTTCCGGTTGTCTACCCTCACCACACGAAACACAGCAATGTTAATCTTCTATTTTACGCTGATATTCTGTAAGAGCGTGGTCCTTCCCCGTTCGAGCCGACCCATTCGTGCTACAACTATATTACTAATATAGCCGCACCATAGCTCTGCCACGTACATATAACTTATACTATAATGTGGGAAGGATCGCCATGTGGTAGAGGTAAGTATAAGAAATGTCAAAATGTATTCATAGCCTTCCTACAACAATTCCTCGACAATAACAATGTACCTTTCTTATATTTACCGTGTCAACTATACATAAAATAATAAATTATGGGTTACACTAGATATGAGATCAATAGAAATCTTATTTGTCACTGAATGTGTACAGCGAAGCCTAAGAACTGATTCAAAAGCATGAGTCAGTGTCTCGACCCATCTCCCAGACTGGCTCACCCATTCGATTGTCGGGACGCACCCACGTACAACTGAATGCATTTGGCAACTGGCTTAACAATATCGATTATCTACTAACAAAACTAACATTTTATTCATATGTTCTTTTGCAAATGTACTGTAAAGTAAACTATTAATACTTATAACTTCATTAGGATCCTATTTTTTAATATAGCTTAAAGCTGTTTTTATACGAGTGGATAGTCCACCTGATGGCAAGGGGATGCTGTGGACCTTAAAAATCCACATCTGTTCTTGATTAATAATCAAAATACAGATGCGTTGGCACCCGTGAGTACTAAGACATAATGCCTCGTTTCCAATGAAAAAGGATGTCCGATTCTCTACACTCACCATACATTAAGCTGCTATTATTTTTTGTGGAACAAGAGGGGCAAACGAGCACACAGTTCACCAGATGGCAAGTGATTTCTTTGGCTCATAGACATCTATAGTTATCTTCAATTAAGACTCAAGGACTGAGATGGAATGCCTCGTTTACAACAAAAAAAGGTTCTCCGGTTCTCTACACTCACCACACGAAACATAGCAGCAATAAGCTGCTATTTCACGCTGGTATTCTGTGAGAGCGTGGTCCCTCCCCGGTCGAGCCGACCCATTCGTGCTACAACTGCAGCTTGGCTCTACCACGTATACATTTTATCACACCGGCATCGACATGGGACGCCCTAGACGAAATTTTATCGAATCTTGCGAGTTATTGTAGACACGTCGAATTAAGAGTACCCTTAATCGCCGAGCATATATGCGTATGTATGTGGATGTAAAGGAAACGAGTGAGATGTGTTTGGATAGTGCCAAATGGAAGTCCGTAGTCTTTGCCTACCCCTCTGGATGACAGGCGTGAGTTTTAATGTTATGTTATGTTAATATGACACCTGATTCTGTTAATTATAGCAACGATAATCTACAGTCTCTCTTTTCATTGCGAAATATCCTTCCTCTTTTTATTTAAACCTATTTGAAAAATCTTAAAGCTCATTTCAAATATCAATTAATTCCCCACCAATAGATCAAAGATCAACCATGGTGTAATAGGCGCTAACGAGCACTATATCAACGAGATATTTAATGGCCTCATACTATAAACTGAGAATCTAGCTCGATCAGTTCAAATTAACATTCTAGGAACGATTAATCAAAAAGAATTGTAACTTGTTGCGAACGACCTTCTAAGGATATGTCTGTGAGCTACGGGCGGAGCTTTGCCCTAATACGCCATTCAGTTTGTAAATGCGTAAGTAAACGGTCTGATAATATCTCAAATGCTATCTCGTAGTTTATTAACCGTTGGAATTGCGTCATTTGGAAAAGCTGTGTTATTAGCAAAGATTTTTGTTAAATTATAGTTATGAATATGATAGTGGGAAATTGTGTAATAAGTATTTGAAATACATTTATTAAAACATAGGCCCGTTTGAGCCTGGAATGATTCGGGGTTCTTTGTAGTTTTTTTAAACATAAATATCAATGTTTTGGTATTAATTTTAAAATACGTATATAGTTTTTTTATAGAATAAGGGTGACTGACGAGCACACAGTCCACCCGATGGTAAATTGGTGCTGTGGCCCATAGACCATTTATAGATGCATTAATCCTCAATTAAGAATCAAAACGCGGATGTGTTGCACCCCTGAGGAAGATGGAATGCCTCGTTTCGAGAAAAAAAGGGTCTACGGATCTCTCCACTCACCACACTAAACACAGCAGCTCTTTAAGCTGCAACTTGACACTGGTATTCTGTAAAAGCGTGGTCCTTCCCCGGTCAAGCAGACCCATTCGTGCTACAACAATAATGCAGCTGCAACGTGGCTGTACCACGTATAGAATATTTAAATAGTACAAGAAGTACAAGTTATAAATTTTTATAGTTATGTACGTCAAAAAATGTTATAGAAATAGAATTTATAATAAATATTATTCATTAAACGCAAAAAAAATCTTAAATTGTAACACACCAACCGTCATCTTTTGGAAGCCATGAGAACATATCGGCGATTCCCAAAATCACGTTTCACAATATCCACAGAACGAAATATGCGAACGATGTCACTCATTATTTTTACATAATTGACACCATGAGTCATCGTCACAATGCACATTTCTTTTATCACAAAATTTACCCCGTGTTATTCATTGTCACCCCTAACATACTCCCAGATAACTGCACTTTTTAGAATTATATATATTAACCCAAGTTTCAATACCATACACAAAATAGGGACTAAGTTCGCATTGTGAATTGCCGTACATGCCTTTTTTGAATTACTTTGTGTCATTATTAATCCCCGACGAAAAAGAGGGGTGTTATGAGTTTGACCGCTGTGTGTATGTCTGCGATACTGTAGCTCTTAAACCGGTGAACCGATTTGGGTGTGATGTTTTTAATTTAAATTCAGGTTTTTTAATGGTGGTTCTTAGACATATTTTATCAAAATAGGTTCAATAGTTTGAAGTGATAGTAGCCCAACGGCAGGGTTCGGACCACGAACTCAAAAGATCGTGGATTTAAATACGCCATTCTATTACTGTCGTGAACCACTCCTACCACAAGTATTAGGAGTGATTTAAGAGAATACTAGTAACGTTTATAGCATTGCTAGTATTTTTCAATAAAAAAACGATCGTCAGCTTTTTTGCTTCGGGGTTTTTTTTAAATTTTCAATTTAAGTTATTTAAACACTGTTTAAAGTATCATTCGTCGTCATTAATACAAGAAAATACTATAATAAGTAAAATACTCCCGGCATAAGTGATGTTCCTAGCTTTACTAGTATTCTTTTTTGATGTGTAGTGCAGTTAAATCCAGCTTTAAAAGTTATTCAAACCGCCATTATGAGCGTAACAGGTTGCATTGCATTGGTTGATGTCGGTGTGACATCGAACGTAAAGTCTCTAAATTATTTTATTTTTTATAGAATAAGGATGCCAAACGAGTAAACAGTCCACCTAATGTTAAGTGGATGCTGTGGCCCATAGACGTCTACATTTATCCTCGATTACGAATCAAAATGCAGATGCCACCCCTGAGGACTAAGATGAAATGCCTTGTTTCCTGTAAAAACGGTCTCCGGTACTCCATACGAGACACAGCGGCAAAGTGCTGCTATTTTACGCTGATATTCAGTGAGAGCGTGGTCCTAACCCGGTCGAGCTGACCCGTTTGTACTACAACCATAATATAGCTGCAGCATGGCTCTACCACGTATAAAATAAATTAAGTACACATGGACTCCTACGAGTAGGTCAAAGCCTTCCTAATATGATTGACACTCATATCCATTCGAACTCCTTATCATCACCATCAATCATCTTACAACCCTTCACAAGACGACTGTTGAATATAGGCCTCCCCAGGAATGCCACAAAGCACTGTGCTGAGCCACCTACATGGTTATCACTCCATGTAGTGGGAGGCCACAATATAGTCGGTTCTTCGAGTGTACACGTTGTGTAAGAAAATATCCACTACCACATATTCTCCCGTGGGTGTCGTAAGAGGCGACAAAGAGAAACTGAGGCACAGGATAGACAGCAACAACTTTCTGATAACAGCAAAATAACAATAAAATGGTGCGGTTGCTAACCCGCTCGCCAAGCGTGGCAACTAGGGCAATCATCCGCTCATGGGCAACGACTAACTTTATCATAACCATTAAACACTGACTATATGAAATGTTTAGGGGTCAACTAGATATAAAGAGATTAAAACCTCTAAATGGCACATTCAAGGTAAAGGAGTCGAAACAGATCGGAATCACACCGTTCAACAACTTTCATGTGACCCAGTCGCGGGCGCACCAAGTGAACTTGCCACTATGAATAAAATGCATTCTTCCGCGTTACTGTTCCATACCTTCGTAGTGCTAGGGATATACTAGAGGCGGCACTAAAACTGATAAATACAGATTTCATCTAAATTTTTATAAAAAGAAATTAGTTTAAATTACAAAAATTCGAAAAAATTAATTTATTTTTGTAAAACTGGGAATCTAAGATAAACCCGAATATCTATTATATTTCTAGCCGCTTGCCGTTTTTTTGGTTGCATTGCGCCCCAATTAGCGAACTACGTCATCACCATTACAGCCCTTCACAAGTCCACTGCTGAACATAGGCCTCCCCCAAGGTGTGCCACAAAGCACGGTCCTCCTGCATCCATCGACTTCCTGCACGTCTTACCAGGTCGTCACTCCATCTAGTGGAGGGTCGCCCTACACTTCGCCTACCGGTACGAGGCTG
>DWHP01006055.1:0-11601 GCA_018247895.1 Parnassius honrathi | reverse complement strand
TTATATTAGTATGGATCGGCCGGGGAAAGACCACGCTCTCACAAAACACCAGCGTAAAGTAGCTTAATGCTGCTGTGTTTCGCACGGTGAGTGTAGGGAATCGGAGACCCTTTTAATTGGCAACGAAGCGTTCCATCTTAGTCCTCACGGGTGACAATGCATCTGCATTTCGATTGGTAATCGAGGATAGCTGTAGATGTCTATGGGCCACAGCAACCACTTATCATCAGGTGGACTGTGTATTCATTTGTCACAAATTGATCACAAAGCTTTACTCTTGTGTTGTAATATTTAGTAAGTCAATATTGTAATCGAAAGTTCATTAGGTGGTAGAACTCCATTTCCGCCTAGGCCATTTCTCCATGTCTGTCTAGGTATTTACTACGCTCTTACCTACTTCTGCTACTAAATAGCAGCGCTAGCATCGCTGTGTTCTGGTCTGAACGGTATAAAAAGCCAGTATAATTACTCGCTATGAAGCATTCCATCTCGATCTCAAAAAGTCCTCTTAACTTGCTAGGATTTGTTGCGATCACTCAAACTCATTCGGCTATAAGATGTCTTGCGTATTAGATATCGCTTTCATTGACATTGACATTAATGGATGTAAATAAAAGTAACAGAATCATTATCATTATCATCATTACAGCCCTCACAACAAACAAGTCCACTGCTGAACATAGGCCTCCCCCAAGAAATGACACAAAGCACGGTCCTGAGCCATCTGCATCCATCGACTGCCTGCATGTCACTCTACTTAGTGGGGAGTCTTCCTACACTACGCCTACCGGTACGAGGCTGCCTTTTAAGAACCTTTTTTCGATATCGGTTGTCAGTTCTTCGAGATATATGGCCGGCCCATAACAGAAATTATATACTTATTTAAAGAAATAAAAAATTGTGTAAACCAATTTTTAAGTGTATGTGACAGCCCTATCAAAAAATATAATTATCGGTAAAGTCCAGCGCAGAATGAATTTGTCAAAACATACGTCGGAGCGAGTTGGGATTAATGCCGTGCGTCCGACGGATATGGCGACGGTTAGCTGGGCTCGCTTTCTGATGATAACTCCTTGATTAACCACTCGAGTTGATACCCAAGTGGTGGGTAAGCTCTGGACTAACGTGTAATAAAATGTCTCTCAGGCTGCTGAGCATTTGTCAAAAGGAAATATAATATATTATGGCTTTCCATCGAGTGAAATAATGGTTAAAAAGGCTTATAACGGTTACAAAAAGTTAAAATAGAATAATATCATATAGAAGTTTTCTCTAAGTGAAGAGCGTTGAATAATCTAAACTAAATGTGACCTGACGATGTAATGAACGCTATATGTGTAAATGGATTACGAGCACCTCTTTATTCAAAATTAAAAAATAGCGGGAAATCTATTAACAATAACAAAGTACTGTAAGTTGTTTATAATACTTTATGTATACAGACATACCCATATGGCTCAAATTTACTTATTTAAAACTTTATTAGCGGACACTTTACTAAGAATTTCTTGACGGAAAAACTCAATAAACTGATTGTTTTTGGTGCGGGATTAGAACCCCAGACCCCATGATCACCTATTGCACTAATGCAACCACAAGAACAACGAGGCAGGCGACAGTTTAACATTACCTAAATACATATAGATACAAACAAATACATCACAATGCGTATATACAAATAACCGATATATAAATATATTATATAATAATCTTAGGAGAGGTGTAGGAGGGAACGTAGTAGGGAGGGGACTTTATTCCAAATCCCAACGCCTACTTTAAGAATTTTCAATGTTTACTTATTTCTGTGATATGAATATATAACAAAGTGGATCGGTAAAAATATGTTAAATATAAAAGTAGTTGTAACATATTAAACGTATGTCGTATTTTTCCCACAGTAGTATTTTCAGCTGTATCGTAGACGCATTTGGATGTTTGTTATTTAAACACGCTTGAACGGTTGGACGGATTCTTATAAACTTTGACACGAGTCGATTAATGTCGTATGTATATAAGATATTTTAATAACAATTTTCACCAAAGTTTTATTTACGCAAAGCGAATTTGACGGATAACAACTAGTGTAGAGTTCTTCTAGTTTAAAACTGCATGCGGTTCTTTTGTATTTTTGGTAGATTTTGTCACACATACCGTAAGAATCTAAGTATGTGGGCCCTTTCTATATTGTTTTTAAGATTAAATTGGATATGAAATGAATTCTCAAAAAAAAATTATTTTTGAAATCGGTTAAAAAGTGATAAAATCTACCAAAAAAAAACCAAGCCAGGCTCGTGCAGTTTCAAATTAGACGATCTCTACAAATAAACAAACAAATTCAAAGATCCGCACATCTTTATTTTATTCTTAACTTTGGGCGTTTTAGGCGTTTGACTGTCAGTTTTCGTCTTTATATTACATTTATATACATGTATATTAAAATTATATTATCTGTACCTCAGTTGTGTTCGCCATAATAAGTGAAAGTCTAATAATGAGTGATGCTTGAGTTTTTATTGCAAAATATTTGCGTAGGCAGCGGTAGCGCTGGTTACTTTTTAACGATTAGTAGTTATATTATATATACAGAGTGTTATGACAATTTATTATATGCTAAAAATAATGTATTATATTAGGTTTGATAACTCCTTTTGTTTCTGGCAACACGAACCGGTCAGTAGTCACCACCCACTTTGCTTTTTCAACCAGCAAACAGCAGTGCACCAACTGCTGTATTCCCGGTTTGCAGAGTTTCTGAGCCAGTATATTTTTTATAGACTAAGGAAGAAAAATAAGCAGTCCACCCGATGGTAAGTGGATGCTGTGGCTCAAAGCCATCTACATCTGCCTTCGAATAAGAATTAAAATGCAGATGCGTTGTCATCCCTGATGACTAAAATAAAGCGCCTCGTCTCGTGCGACTCTTTTCGTCAAAAATTACTATATTTTTATAACAAATTTGATGTAGAAACTATTAGTATATAGAGACCCCATATACCAATAGTCTCTACATCACATTTGCTACAAAAATATCGTCATTTTGACGAAAAGAGTCGCACGAGACGAGGCGCTCCATTTTAGTCATCCGGGATGACAACGCGTCTGCATTTTAATTCTTACGCTACGTACGGTGAAGTTACAGGAACTAGATACAATATCTGCAGTATAGACTGTTGTTGGCGCTGTTCATTCTCATTTAGAAACAGAAGTAGGTACACTAAAAAAATATTGTCTTCTTTCATTGACAAATTATTTGATTTCATTCATGTCGTTTGACTGGTTTCGATGATGTTGATGTTGCTAACCTATGCGGTTCTCACAGCTTCATTTGACTCGGGGTAATTTCTCTCTTATTCTTCTCTCTTTCTATTTTTATGTAGAAAAGCGAATGTAGATTCGTACACTCCGCATCGTTACCTGCGTAACGATGACTTCTATGACACTCATAGTGCACGTGGTAGAGTTATCTAACGGCCGTCCGAACAGGGGGTGGCGAGCCCCGGCTCTGACGGCTAACTCGTATCGTTCGATGTTCTGGGCGGTGATAACCGCCCAGGGACGCGGGTGTACCGTGTGGACGGGTACGCGGCGGGCCCGTCTGCGGGCTCACTGTGTCCCATGCGTTGTCCTACCAGTGTTTGTAGCACTAGGTGAGTGTGTATTATCTGTGTGTGACGGGCCGGCGATGTTTATGTCGTCGGAATCTAGCGAAACTGGGGGTTCAATTAAAACGTAGCGAGGCCTTCGGAGGCTTTACTTAACATTTTGAGTCGGCGCTTAGCACTGGCGGGTTGGGATGTGTCTCGGCGCTACTTTGAGAGCGCTGAGACACATCCCCTTGAGATATTTACTTGAAATATTCGGAGATCGTCAGAAGTTGACAATCTCTGTGTAAATCCGATTTACGCTGGTACCACCGAGCTCCGGTGGTGATGCGAATAAATCTATTTTGGACGACTTATAGGTCGTTCAGACGTTCGGGAGCTATGTGTGCGAAGGCTACGCTTGCGTAGGACATGATAGATCTTACACAAGCTTTGTATAGATGGAGCTTGTGTCTTAGGGACAGCTGGCTCTTGCTGTTAACTAGCGGGTGGAGTTGATTACTGAATGTGTTTCGCGAAGGTCATGGAGTGGTTGAATGCGACCCCTACATATTTGGCGGTTGATTGCCATGGGATCTGGCGGCCGAATACGGTGACCGTGCCTAGTGAATTTTTTAGATTTAGGTTACGAAAATTGAGAGAGGGTCTTCTTTGAAAGTATATTGCTATGCCTTTTTCAGGGTCCACTTCGATTCTCCATAAGCGAAACCATTCGCGTAAGCGATTGACGGCTCTTTGGAGCATCTTTGAGAGGAATGGCTTACCGAAACGTGAAAAGTAAGGTGCCGTGTCGTCGGCAAAGAGGGCGGTGTTGCCTACTGGGTCTTTCGGGATGTCACTCATGTAGAGTGTGAGGAGAAGTGGGGAGTGAACGGAGCCCTGAGGGACTCCAGCTTTAAGCTTAGAGGAGCGAGTTCACTCTATCCGAAATCTATCATAACCTGTTCATATCGTTTCATTCGGGCTTGTTCTTTTATTGAACAGAGAATAGCGATATGTTGATTAAACACAACCAGTGCTTTCAGCACTACGAGGTGTTGGCGTTTATAGAGTTTGATAATAATTTGAATTTCCAGATATATTTGTTATTATAATTATGAATTACAATAATGTTTATACTATTTAGAGGTTTAACTATGGGTCTTTTCATTTGCATTTATTATAAATTAAGTAGGACTATTGTACTATGGCAATAAAAATGTCATAAAGAAGGATTTTCAAAGTTTTAATTCACCGTTTCTTCTCCCGAGAGAGAAACTTCGTTTTAAAGGGAAAGTAGTTAAAAATGAACTTACATAAACGAAATTTTAGTTTCTTAGAATCATAAATAAAGACATTTTATTTTTACTTTTCTTCTCTAGAACGGCATACTAATAATGTAGTGCGGGTTTCTTACGAATATAAATGGTTAAAACATTTGACTTGACTACTTGACTTGATTACTTGACTACAGTCTCATCTAGTGATAAGTGCTGATGAAACCATAGATGATAAATATCACTTATTTGTTCTTGCCTTGACGACACCCAGATTGTAATCGGACGAAGGCAGACGATATCACGTTTTATTATAATTTACCTGTATCCAATAATGATATCGTTATTACCTCCGGAGATCATCTTTATAAGATTTATTAAAACGTCGTAAAACTCCGGATATGCGTGGGGTACCGATATACGCTTATCTTTTTGTATGTAATAAAGATTAAAAGACGAAATCTTAGTAACGTACTTACTCTAACAATATATCCATGCATATAATTAATTTTTATTGACATGCAATTTTATATGGATAAAGACATTTTGGCTATATAAACACGCATATGGTACAGCTAAGTAATTTTTTTTAAAATATTGAGTGACAAGTTGACTGATTAGTGGGGCAGTGGTTAGCTAGATCTTTGGCTGCGGCGGCGGGGGCTGCGGGATCGAATCGCGCACGTCACAATTGTCGTTTACTTTGTACAATGCAATGTCACTGTCATTATACTCTGACTGTTATCTATCGAACAGAAACACTGCTTGGCGGAACAAGTAGGAAAGTCAGCAACAAAAAGCTGGTGGAAACTAAGCTTCACAGGTTAGCTCACCGCCGCCAAGTTGCTTGTTTGTCGGTCTTCTAAAGATTGTACTTCGAAGAGTGTGCCCATAAGTTTTATAAACTCATACCTCCATCTCGATTTTCCTATCAGAATACCAGACGTACTGCAGGTATTCGCACTAAGCACTATAAGTCATCTTTCATAATGCGCACAGCTAAGGAGTGGAATGCCCTGTCGGCGTCTGTTTTTCCGAGTGCATATAACCTTAAACTCTTCAAGGTGCGTGTTCTTACAAATAAGGAATACAACAGGCCTCTCTTGGGAAATCTCGCTCCATCGTAAACCTCATCTTTGTCCTCGGACCGGATGGAGGTTAAAAGTGGACCTAGTTTAATAATTTTAAAAAAAACTTGGCAATTTATCTATGTTCTTCCTATGTTAGCCATACAAACGAACGTACCTAAGGTAAAAATATAAAGATAAATTATATTGACACTTCTGTAAAGTTTTTTTGCGGAAATTAAAAAAAAATCCGCCATCTTTTGTCTTTGGCGGCAAAAATAATACTTCTTTAATATATTCCCGTCCATCCATCCATCCATCTATAACAGCCTATAACAGTCTCCTGCTAAACATAGGCCACCACCATGGATGCCTCACGGGGGGGATTTTACCATAGTTGCCACGCTTGGCAGGCGGATTTGTAACCACGGTATTTTATCATTTCAAGTTGTTATCAGGAAGATGCTGCCGCCCATCTCCCGTTGAAGTTTCTCTCTGTCGCCTCTTACGACACGTGCAGGACGATATGGGTTAGTGGATATTCGTATACCGGCATTAGTTACACAGTAATTTCCTTAATAGCTGATAATTCCTTTTTCAATTGCAATTAAAATTGTTTATGATTTTTTAATTTCTTGTCTTTGCATATAATCCGTTGTAAAATACAAAGTACATTGTATATGTATAATATTAGGTTCGAGACCACATCATTAAGCTATCTTTCAAACTACTTACTAATAGTGTGTATATAATAGACCTCTGTCGATGATTTCTCGTGACCTGGGTCGATTATGACCCACTCGTAAGGTGATCGGATTAAAAAGATTCGATCATTTGGGTCGGAGCTCGTTTGTATACTTTGTATGACCGAATGAAGAATGCTAAAAAGGAGCTATAATAGTAATAATACTACGATTTGTTCATTGGTTTAATTGTATGTAAACGAAGGAGACAGAAGACATTTTGTTTATTACGTCATTGTGTGATTGATTGCACGATTCGATCGATTATATGTATGTAAACAATGCAAAGAAAAGTAGAATTTGGTTTCAAATAAGATCGAATCTTTTAGAAATCCATGATTCGATCAATCGATCAATCGCGATCGACACAGGGCTAGTATATAATACTGGTAATAAATAGACACATTAACGTTACCAACACAGCTAGGAATTATATGATATTCATAATGGCATTACCTTAATGAAGCCAGTAGCGAGGTAAACAGTACAGTCAATTTAATGAACCACCTCTGTTCATTGCTCAGACTTTGCTTAACTTTATTATGTTCGGCCGTATCATTATCTAACCTGTGCAATTATGACTCATGGTATTAAAAGCAAATCAGTGAGTCAAGCCGTCATTTTCTTGAAGACCATTCATCTTCGAGTTAATGCTACACGATTAACAGTTTGTTTTTGTTAATCGAATTTTATTAACTATTGAACTTTCTTGTTCTTCATCAGTCTTTAATTTCTTATTGATAAATATTGCTCGGCAGGTGTATTGGTGATCGAGAGAAATGCCAGCTTTTAAGCTATTCTATGTCAATAGAATCAGGCGTTACTTTGCGGAAATTCATTATAATAAAAATATTAAAATTTAATTCGCAACCATAAGCTTAATTAAATACAATGATGTGTCTTACCTGGATTGAAGAGCACCTCCCGCCCTCCCTGATTGTGTGCACTCATCCCGTCACCACTAGTCCCGGCACCACACCACTACTCCCAACACCACTACTCCGTGGACCACTACTCCCAACGCCACTGTTCCAGTAAAGACACACCATCGATGATATTACGACACGTGTTTCACCTCTACACGAAGCATCCTCAGACGACACCGTCGTTTAACATCTTTACTATTCCATGTCGCTGGCTTGAGTATTTTACATCTAGCGTTAACCAGATTGTTATAGCGCCATCTATTGAAAGTCATAACATCTTCTAGAATACTCTACAGAACTCTCTTACGACACTCACGGGATGGAACAGGTTGATGGATATACTAATTCGATCACCTCACGCGTACCTATTGAGTTATCCTAGAAAACATTGCCGTTATAAGCCCCATATGAATTAAGCTTAACTACAACTTGACTGCATATTATGACAAAAGTGAATAGAATAATATAGCATTCGGTTTCTGTACTAATAAATAGGCATAATTAACTGCCACGTTGGTCTAGTGGTTGTAGTAGTGCGACTGCTGATCACGAGGTCCCGGGTTCGAACCCCAAGTCGGGCCAAAAAAATCAGTCTATTGAGTTTTTCCGTCATGAAATTCTCATTCATACTCTCATCTCTCGTTCATACTCTCCTGGAGTCAGGAAGTTGGCAGTGTTTCACTCCCGTGCCTCGGAAAGCACGTAATGCCGTTGGTCCTGCGCTTGGTCTCTCTCCGGTCGTGTCGGTTTACCGTCCGATTGGAATATGAGAATGAGGGAATAGAAAGTGCACCTGTGTTTGCGCATGCACTTGGGCACCATAATCCTGTCCTGCGCCGTTAGGTAGTCTCCGTTGAGGCAGGCCGCCGTGGCCGGAATTCAGTCTGGAGGACATTATTATTATTATTAATTAGGCAAACACGCTCTTGAGTGTATGTGTGCTTGAGTGCGTGTTCAGATTTTTTTGACATTTTACTGGCATCATGTGATTAAAAATTAATCGGAGAGCTGACTTACTTTATTGCCGAATTGCCGCCAACTTTAGTCAGCTGCCCGGGCTATGCCATATTATGCCACTACTGCATTGTGTGTGGCAATCAAAAGTTCATTTAATTACCATTTTAATAGAATGCAATTCAGTGGTTGTAAGACTAGGGGATGGGACTAATTTTCTGGCTAGGAATCCGTTTGGTTAGGTTCTTCCTTCTTACCAATTACTGCCGCCAAATATCTCGTGCTCATAATGCTAGTAATGCCATGTTCCGATCTGATAGGCATACAGATCCAGTATAATAACAGGCTATGATTGATGCACTCCTCCTTTTTTTATAGAATAGGGGTGACAAACTAGCACACAGTCCACCTGATGTTAAGTGGATGCTGTGGCCCAGTCGTTTCCAGTTAAAAAGGGTCTCCGGATCTCTACACTGACCATACGAAACACAGCAGTATTAAGCGGCTATTTTACGCTGGTATTCTGTGAGAGCGTGGTCCTTCCCCGGACCCATTCGTGCTACAACCACAATATAGCTGCAGTGGACTCTACCACATACAAAATCCTTCCTCAGAACAGACAACGTATCTATAGCCTTCTTTGAGTTGGCTTCATGTACTAATAGACTGCAGCAGTTACCATTAGGTGGACTATACGTTCGTTTATAACTTCAGTTGTATAAAACAAGAACACGCATTAGAGTAGCGATCTGCAAACCTCGTCGGTGCCTTAGAGTTAGTGAGTATATTGTTGAAAATTGATTTGTCAAGGTCGTCACACGTAGGTCCTCTGCGCTACAACTTAGTGCTTATATACGACACCACTGAGTCGTCAAATCCTAAAATTAAAAATGCTAACGAATACTTAATTCTTTGCTTATTAGCCCTAAACAAAGTATCTAATTAAAGGAAATAAAACTACCTACACTATACATCATGTTGGACAACCTGTATACAATAGTTGAAGAGCAATTGACAACTATATCGTCAACGTGTGAGGCCTAAAAAGACGTTGCTGCCCACGCGGAGCCTCCATGTACATTGTACGCATAGGGTTGCCCGTTAAGATTTAGATAATTTATCTATAGTAATTATAACTGTTTATTAGAAATAGCCGCGGCGGTAGAGGGTATTTCGCTGTTGATTTCCGCGTCTTAAGTCTGAATATTTAAAACACAAAACGTAGCCGTTCGGACTGATTTTATTTCTGGTTATATATTAGTAATTGTGCTGTCAACTATACATCCCAGTCTACTCTGTCTTTATCTAATAAGTGTTATATCGAGCACAAGTACATGGAAGAGAGAGTGACTTACTTTCTGCACAGTCGACTTCTACCGATTTTCATTGTGCACAGAAGGATTTAGCGATACTGAGAGCGTTCTGACGTCACGCGCCACATAGGCATTCTTGGCAGTAATAAGCATACAACTTTAACGGATTAAGTTGCTGTTGCTAACATACAACAACATATTTTATTTAAACAAACACGCAGTTCGCCTGATCGTTAGTAGATGCAGTGGCCCTTAGATACTTAATTTTTTTATATAGAATAAGGGTGATAAACGAGCACACGGTCCACTTGATGGTAAGTGGATGCTGTGACCTATAGACATCTACATTTATCCTCGATTAAGAATCGAAATGCAGATGCGTTGTCACTCCTGAGCACTAAGATGGAACGCCTCGTTTTCATTAAAAAAGGGTCTCCGGTTCTCTACACTCACCATACGAAACACAGCAGTATTAGGCTGCTATTTCACGCTGGTATTTTGTGAGAGCTTGGTTCTTCCCCGGTCGAGCCCACCCATTCTTGCTACAACCATAATACAGCTGCAGCGTGGCTCTACCACGTATAATATCCTCGCTAGACCTAAATATTAAGCATGAATACCTTGACGCCAATAAAAATGATCTACTGTTCTCAGCATGCATTAAACCCAGGATATGAGCGTAGCATAATGATACTCTTTACGCTGGTATACCGTAAGAGCGTGGTCCTTCATCGTTCGCCCCGACACATTTTTGCTACAGTTATAAGCACAGCTGCGGTGTGGCTCTACTTAAGTTAACACTTCAAGTCTCATACATGGTAGAGCCACGCTGCAGGTACATATATTATGGTTGTAGCCGTAATCGGTCGTAACGACCGAGCCAGGACCACGCTCTCACAGAATACCAGCGTGAAATAGCAGCTTAATGCCGTGTTTTGTATTAGTCGATGAGTGTGGAGAACCGGAGAATTTTTTATTGGAAACGTTACACTCTATCTTAGTCCCCAGGGGTAACAACGCATCTGTATTTTAATTTTTAATCGAGGATAGGTGTAGGTCTTTTTGGGCCACAGCATACATTTACCATCAAGTGAACTGTGTGTTCACACTTTCAGCTTAAAGAACAAGTATATTCTATAATAGTTAAATACAACTAGTAGCGACAAAAAAACAAATTAAAGCTTGATTTTGTTGAAGTTTTAAATCTTACCAATATGGGAGAAATAATTGATACAAGAAATTATTTGTGAATAAAAGTCACAGTGATTCAAGTTAATTTCGATTAACTTTAGATGCATAATGCAAATGCTTCAATTTTTATATAAAGTCCCGGTGTGCGCCTGACCGTAAGTCTTCTCTTTCTTAAAGGCTTGACCAATTTTGATGAAATTCATTATAAATGGTCCTTGACTTTAGTTGGACCCGGTAGGTGGCATTATTGTCAAGATCCAGAAATCACCCGTGCGAAGCTGGGCCGTATCGCTAGTGATGATATAAATCTATCAATCGCAATAAAGCTATCATTCGCAAACGGGTTGCCTCCGCATGGCACCGTGTCCGGGATAGCTCCAACAGCCTCGCAACAGCTTCAACAGAGTCGCTATTGCTGTGCTATCTTGAGGCACTGGAACAGCGCCATATCAACTCGAAACCTGCTCTGGTGAATATAAAGTAGATAGAGTATAGTAATATAGTATGTAACCTTTTAATTTTTATTTATTTAATAACTCTAGCTTATAA
>DWHP01006054.1:0-11602 GCA_018247895.1 Parnassius honrathi | reverse complement strand
GGAAGTGAACGTTCCGCCTATACTTAGCCCGGATGATAGATTATGCGAGGAAATTTATGTTCGCATGACCATTCGCGTTCGTGGTGCTCGATATATTGTAGCAATACCCTTTAAAGGGAATATTTTATCTCTCGGTGACTCGCGTTAAATGGAAGGAAAACGTTTTTATTGTTTGCAGGGCAAGATGTTTGATTTTCCCTGATTAAAGTAAGCTTATGGTAATGTTATTAACGAATACATAAAAGGGGGCTATATATCGCTTGCGCCTCCAAAAACGGATAACTGTAAAGAGATGCGATCATATTGTATACCGCCTCATGGTGTCCCTAGGGAAGACAAACTTACATCTATGTTACGTGTGGTACTCTATGCTAGCGCTAAAACTAGTACCCGCCTCCCCCTTAATGACATTCTTTATATTGGACAAATTTTACAGGGCAACCTATTTAATATAATAGTAAATTTTCACTTGTGTCGTATTGCGCTATGCTCCAAATGTTTCTTTATACTGAGGATCGTGAATGCGATCGTTAATACCAGTGTATTTTATATGGTATTAACCCAAGCGTTTGCTTTGGTTTAAGTCAAGTTTATTTTATGCGCTGCGCATTATGAAGCACCTCACTGCTGATAAAGGTTCCTTTTACCCTAATGCTTGAGAGGCAATTGAGAGTGTTCTGTATATGGACGATTTCGTATACTCAGATGATAACGCGATGATATGATGATAACTCATGAAAGCAGGTCAATTCGATCTCATCAAATGAACGAGTAATTCGCTTACTGTTTTGAATACAATACCACTGTCACACCATTTTTCGGCTGTAAAGTAATTTAACGATTCCGATTTGCACACGGCTTGTGTTGGTCGCCTAAGTCAGATGTGTTTAGTCTTAAGGTCAAAACGCCCACGGAGACCTGCACAAAGCGCACGATATTATCATGTGTTGCTAGATTATGGGATATCATTCAGTACGACCGAATATAATACAGCACTTATGGTGTTGTATGCTAGGCTTTCATTTAACAACATCGGTTGTGTGAATGTGATTGGGATGACACACTTACTGATAACGTTGTTCATTCGTGGCTACGCTTTAGGGAGGAACTCTCTTTACTAAGTTAAATTTAACCTCCCAAACCCCAAGCGATCGCATGCGACTGCGGCCATATTCTGTCAAATCCTTAGCGGTCTCATGATACCGCACCCACCCACAGCACTTTAACCCATAAAAACTTATATTTACACACTACTTTCCTGTGAACAAATTTGGCATAATAAGCTCAATGTAAAATTTTCTATCCTCTAATGCAATAAAAAGTAGTTAATTTATGGTTTTTTTACTTATAATCTACGTTCTTTTCGTACGCCTTTATCGTGTGGCGTATTATTGTGTTGATTTTTAGATTTTTCTAATGTTTTAGTAGCGTTTAGTACAGTGTTTTATAATAAAATTGTTATAAAAGATTTTGTGTGAATATAATTTATCTTTTTACATAAATAATTTCGAGTAATATATAGAAATAATTGCGATATTCAAGCTGCCGTTCTATGCTAGGTGAGTACATTTTTAACTATGAAAATACAATTAAAATCTATTTGTTATGAAGAAAAAGCACTAAAATACGTAATATAACATAATAAATAAACAAAATCAAGTATTATATTGAAATTTATAATGAATATTATTGCAAATAAACGTACGACAAATTCAAGGTTATGTTATTTTTAGCAACGCCGCGTCGCGCCAAGCTAGCGAGCAATGTTAGTCATTTTAGCTGGCGGCTGAGGGGTTAAATACTACGTCATGTAAATATCAGTAAATATAGCGTCATCACTGTAGTTGGTTTTGAAGACGCTAGCGAGAAAGCTTACATGGGCGTTGTATATTTCCACGTCCAGAATGATGGTGAGCATTTAGCGACAACTCAGGATAGGTACGCTAAAGGCTTGCGGTATTTCAGCTTGAGCATATTCAGCGTTAAACCATTGGCGAGCTTTGCTACCAGTGGAATTGCGTTTTTCAGTTTGAGCATATTCAGCGTTAAACCATTGGTGAGCTTTGCTACCAGTGGGAGTGTAAGAAAAGGGGATAAAGAATTCCGTAGCTTGGCGCAATACGTCAGTTATCAAATCCCGCAACTCGACGGATTCGCAGAAGAGAAACAGACCTCTTGCCCAGGATAGAATGCAAAAAGTATCGCATCTCATCCCAATCAGCAGCCATTGCAGCATTGTATCGCCATATTCGTCGAATACCTTGGGACCCGTAATCAGGTGGAGAATATGAAGATACAGATTTCACCAGACAGTGGTGGTCAGATGTACCAAAAGGGGAGGTAACCTGTACTTCATACCTATGTAGTTTAGTAGTCAGCAGAAGGTACAAGCAATTGGCTGAGAGACCATCTACGTCGGGTACCCTAGTCGATTTATTTACCAGCTGAGAAAGACCCAGCGTCAAGGCAAAATTCCACGCTTCTCTTCCAGCATGATTGGTCTTCTGGATTGGGACCAGCCAGTCTTGTTGACAGGCATTAAAGTCCCTCAGAAAGACCAGCTGTGCAGTAGGACTGATTTACCGATTATGGACCACAACAGCAGCCTCACTTAAGTGATCAAATAATAGTGTTGTTTCTTGGTCACCGCTGTGCAATCGATAGACATAGGCATAAAGGATTTTTTCAATACCTGTTTCTATCATCACCCAGATTGTCGAAAAAGTGGGGTCTTCAAGGTGATGGAGGCGCTGTAAGCAGATTTCATAGCGGATATACACACAGACTCCGGCACGTAGATATATTTTATACTCTAGGGAGAATCCAGGACAATCTAGGTACGCCGCTTTCAACAGACATCCAATCCAGTCTCCGTCAAGAAAAGTAAGTGTGGCTTCTTAGTCTCAGGATGGTGATAGGCTGCGCTAAGATTTGAGGGTAATCCTCGAATATTAGTGAGGTGCACTTTTAATGAGAGGACGTGAAATCGCTGTTTAGCCATACTTTTCTTTTTTAGACACATTAGAGAGTCAAAAGTGAATACGGATGGAGAATGGTAGTTGATCGAGACGTTGCATTAGATACCAAACGATAATACCAGAAATACAGCGCCCATGGGAACTTGATCTGGAGACTGCTGGGACACTCGAACTTCCCCACAGATCACCTTCGGGTCCTCTCGGTCGCTAACTGACACGATGGAGCCACCCTGGGATCTTTCGCCAGTTGGCGGGGCAGTCTATCATGAGTAGCTAATTGGCTAATTGGGCCACTAACTACCTGCGGATGCCCAGCGGAACACCGTGCTTCGGATCCCACTACCCTCCACAACCAAACACCCGACACAGCAATATATACTAAGAATCCCTATGTTTATGAAGGATCGAACCTAGGTTTCTTGCTTACTGCGAAATTAACAACAAATGCTAAGCCCACGCTTTCCTAATTTTTACAAAATTTATTATAAGTTCTTTCTTTTTAATATTAGCGTCTTAATTTGCGCTTATCTGGAAAAAGATACCCCCCACACTACGATTTTTTTATAGAATGAGGGTAACAAACGAGCCCAGTCCACCTGATGATAAGTGGATGCTACGGCCCATAGACATCTACATTTATTTTCCGTTAAGAAACAAAATTCAGATAGGTTGTTACCCCTGGTGACTAAGATGGAACGCCCCGTTTCCACTAAAAAGAGTATCGGATTCTGTACACTCACCATACGAAACACAGCAGCATTGTGCTGCTACTTCACGCTAGTTCGGTGAGAGCAGGGTTCTACCCCGGTCGAGGCGACTCACTCGTATTATAACCGTAATTGAGCTGCTGTATGGTTTTACCACGATCAAAAATAATATTTTTTTGTACCGTGGAGGAATTTTATATACATATATCTCACGTTGACAGACATTCAATTAAAATATGCCTGCGAGATTCTAACTCATGACCAGCTGTGTCTCTGACTTACTTTTAGTCAGCACGCTATCGAGACGGTTGTTTTGATAGTAACTGTTATAAATATTTAAAAAAAATGAACAATAACTAGAAATTATAACTTTTTGAAATTCAAATACAAAATTTTATCTAATACAAAATATTTTACAAGCATAATTCTTGAAAATTCTGAGACGAATTTTATGCATTTATAATATAACATTTATGTGCAGTTGTAAACGTTTTATGACTTTTGAATAAACACAGGTAGATAGTGACTTTATTATTTAATAGTCTTTTATTAAGAAATTTTGAGAACAAAATTATGACATAATATTTGGGATGGTAGTGACATGTGTATAATGATTTCGCCAGTATTCTGTTTAAAAAAATAACTATTGTGTACTATTTAAGCCATTTTTATATGCAAGAAGTTAGTATAAAAAATATTATAAGTTTTGAAGTTTTTGCTCTCTGTATTTTATTTTCTTATTTACATCCACAAATGTTTACTTAGAATGTTTGTTTAAAAACAAAGCCGTCATTATTTTCATTTCACGGCGCTGTAAGTTTTACACAGCAGGGTTATTGCGTAACTCTAAAGTGATGATCGGTAATCAAATTTTCCAAATGATAAAATAGTAAAGAACTATTAATAATAGTGGAGGTTATCACAAATATAATGTAAACGCTTTTGACGGCGCTGTTATACCGATAATCTAAAAGCGGCATTGTATAGGCTGTGTATGCGTAATGATGCACAATACATAAATATGCAGTTTTTGAAAACTACTGTCAGATTTTAAGAAATGTTGAAACGCTCAGGAAAATGTTTATACAAGGGGGAGGACGTGCTCGCGGCTCCACCTGATGGTAAATATCGACTGCCGCTAAAACACCGGCAAAGCACCTGTTATTCCCCTGGTGGAGTAAGCTTGTGTCTTGTCCTTAAGTTGTATCGGTCCGACGTAGTTGTCAGTCATAAGAGATTCCACAAAAAAGCCGTGCGAGGAAGAAAACTCATAATAAATTGCACGTAGTGGACCGTCAAGCATCCAGATGATATAGATAGTATCGTGAATTGTGTTGCGATGTCCGTTGGTGGAGTTTGGCTGCTGCAATTAATCCGAAAAACGCCTTTGCACACTCCCCGTGGCAAATTCAGTAAAATCAAATTACCTAAGCGTTTCTAATAATCTTATGGCACCAGAAACGTTTTTTTAATTTTTATAAAACTGATTCATTTTCAGAAATGGACTTCAACGTGATGTAAAAAAGCTTGGCTTCCACGTAGATGACTCTACCAGGGCCAACAAACTCAGCGCATAAATTTTCGCCTTTAACTTTGAAGTACGCGAACATTCAAGTTCTACACCCATCAGCACCGATGAATATGGTGCTGATTTATTACGTGCTCAAAAGAGAAGAATCATCGAGAAAAATTTTGCATGGCTAAGAAATTTCTAAAACTTACGTCCTTGAATTTTTAATTGGAATACGCATTGGTACGACAAACTCTTTGCTGCTCCAAACACTCTCAGAAATAAAATGAAGGCCTCCCCTTATTGTGCTCGTCAGCGGAATTTACATATTTTTATGTATAATGTGTAAGTTCGTGTGGATATTAATGGTAGTAAGTACATTAATAATCAGTTGTTTGACTTTTGCTTTATGTATCTGTGAAAGCAATCACAATTAAAGCTAATTAATAGAATCGAGCTTTAGTTTGCGGAAATCTATTATACTAAAAATATGAAAATATTTAGCTAACTTCCACGGTAAAAAAGGTGTAGGGGAGTGTTGGGGAGTTGTGAGGTTGAGTGATGCATGTGAGCTAACACTAGCACGCAATCCTGGTTAGAGAGAGAGAGAGAGAGAGAGAGAGAGAGTTTTTTAAACTAGTTAAATCACAACATTTTATTTTCACAAATATTTACAATTTCCTTATTTTTTTTCCTGGTGAATAACATTTTTAGTTTCAAAAAGATAAACAATTTTTGTGTTGTTCTTTTCGTTATTTTCTTCTTCGAATTATTTCCATGACATATTACAAACGTCATTTTGTTTTATTGTCACCAAATTCTGTACATTCAATACAATAGTTGTGTACGGTGATATTTTAACGCATAAGGAATGCCATACATACGGTATTATTTCTTTATAATAAACAAAAAGTCTAAAATAAAATAGAAATTCCAACTTGGTTTAATAAAATATATAGAAGAACCACGTTAAGTGCGTCAATATGCGTTGGCAATTTCCTTGTCTTAAAACCCTTTCACAAAGACGACAGGCCCGTGCGTACGTTTAGATAGGATACACATTTGCGATATCTACCCTCTTCATCGTTTGGATCGTATCCACTGCTAAGTGGAGAAGAGATGATTTAATAAAGTAGTAAAAAATCTTCATTGTTAATAATTTTCATTTAACGCTGAAAATGAGTCTCCACGAGGCCTTTACGACATGCGCGCGTCGCCGCTAGAGAAAGTACACCAAATAAAATATTTTTTCATAACCTATGTTATTTTAAATTTTTGAAGACATTCTGGTATCATCTGGGTGCTTGATAGAATAAATCCTTGTTAGAAAAAAATAACTTCAATTTTTCAAAAAGTTATACGATTGTAACCTAACCATTTTTTTCTATGCTACGTTCTTATAAATAACGGTGTAAAAGGTTTAATTAATTAACATATAAATGTTTGGCTTCGTAGAGCCTTTCTCATGTATGTATTTAATAAGATCATCTGACAAAAGCTTACAAAAGTTTGCTGTTTTGTTTATTACAATGGTTTATATTTAAAGATAAAAAATATACAAAAAATTTAGTAAAAATTTTTTGACTGATAGATTAGAGATTAGAGACTGATATTGCTGTTTTCACATCTAACAATGGCAATAGTTAACACTGGTTACCATTTTTTACCTCATTTGTTTATAAACCGATAGAAAAATCTGTTTATAAATAATTTACATGCCACCAACATAATAATACGACGGGCGAGGATGGAATTACAGCGGTTCTCCTGACAGTAGGTGGAAAACCGGTACATGAACCGGTCCTTCAGAAGCTCTTTAAATCCACCTTCCATGGTTGCACTACTCCGGAGGCATAGAGCAGAAGTGCGATGATCTTTTTCTTTGAAAAAGATGACAACACTCTCTTGAAAAACTGTAGAACGATTTCCTCCTTTGTCGCGTCTACGTGCTGTTTTCGAGAGTCATTACGAATCGTCTCGCACGCAGACTCGACGACTTCCAATCTCCCGTACAAACCGGTTTCAGAAAAGACATTAGTACCATAGACCACATACATACCCTGCGGCAGATTGTACAGATCAATGCAGATTGATCAGCACAATCTGCTACTTTGCCTGGCGTATGTGGACTATGAAAAAGCCTATGATTACGTCGAAATTTGGACGGTACTTCAGTCCTTTCAGTGGTGCCAAGTTGAATTTCAGTATATCGAAGTGCTGAAGTTTTTGTACAATAGAACTACAACGGCTATCCAAATACAGAACCAGAGCACGAAACCTATCCAACTACAGGGAGGTGTAAGACAGGGTGACGGTATATCCCCAAAACACTTCACCGCCACGTTGGAAGACGTTATCAAGCTACGGGACTGGAAAGCATACGGTGTTAACCACTCAATCCCCATAAAAATCCCATGCAGTCGTTTGCGCCCGGCAAATCCCGAGCGTTCGCATACGACCACACCCACCGCACCAACCAGCATTTAAATTCATTAAAACGTATACTTAGAGACTACTTTTCTATGAAGAAGTTTGGCCTTATAAAAGTCAGGTTTTACTTTATTACAAAAAGACTATTGTATTTTGATAACAAGACAAAAACATACCAAGCGAATGTCGGCAGCGTGAAAATCACAATTATTTCAATATATTTTACTCGAAATTATTTAGGTAATAGAATAAATTATATTCACACAAAAACTTTCATCACAATTTTATAATAGAACACTATACTGAAACACTAGAAAAATTAAAAAATCATAACAATAACATTCACGTAAAAATTGCGTACGTAATGAACGTAGATTATAAATAAATGTCTACAGGATAACTGTTTTTATTGCATCTTAGGATAGAAAATTTTATATTGATTCCATAATGCCAAACTTCTTCGTAGAAAATGGTCTAAAAATATTAGTGTTAACGTTTAAAGTGCTGTAGGTGGGTGTGGTCGGATCCGAACGCTTGGAATTTGACGGAATATCGCCGTGGTCGAATCCGACCGCGCGCATATTGAGAGGTTAACATCAATGGCGAGTAAATCACTCAACTTCAATTTGCCGATGATATAGTCCTTACGGCAGAAACGCTGGAGGACCTAAGCACTATGCTTAATGACTTCAATAGAGCCTCCCAACGCCTCTTCGTTGTTCTTACGATGAGCATGGACAAAACATAGATCATATGTAATCTCCATGTCACACCTATGCCGGTAGTTGTTGAGAGCACTAAGCTCAAAGTTGTTGAGGAGAATGTTTATCTAGGATAAATAGTCCGACTAGATAAACAACTACTGTTGAGAGGTCAATCGAAGGATTCAACTCGGTTTGGCAGCGTTCGGAAAATTACGACGCATGTTCTTGTCAGCTATACCTCAAAACCTGAAAACGAGACTGTACAACCAGTGCGTATAACCAGTGATGTCTTGTTGAGCTGAGACGTGGTCCTTCACCGCTGGTCATTTTAGGACGCTCAAGTTCACTCGGCGAGCTATGGAGAGGGACACGCTCGAGGTTTCTCTGCGCGATAAACCTAGAAATGAGAGTATCCACAGTAGAACCAGACTGACTGACATAACTTCACGGATTAGTAAGCTGAAGTGGCAATGGGCCAGTCGTATACCTCGAAGAATCGATGGGGAAATAATGTTCTAGAGTAGCAGCATCGTATCAGTAGGCGAAGTGTAGGGCGATCCCCCACTAGATGGAGTGACGACCTTGTAAGACACGCAGGAAGTCGATGGATGAAGGTGGCTCATCACCGTGCTTTGTGGCATTCCTTGGGGAAGGTCTATGTTCAACAGTAGAATTGTGAAGGGCTGTGATGATGATAACGAGACAAATTTAATAGTTAAGATTTGATATTTCTGGTCCAGATAATAATATAATTTTTGAAAAAACTTTCCTTTGTGAAGTTTCCCAGTATAAAATTGATTTTTTATTTCGATTGTTTTAATACTCCTTAAAATCACAATCCTCAAAATTTTAACAATATAAATAATTAAATCATAGACAAATTTTTTTTTGTTAAAATGTTGAGGATTGTGATTTTAAGGAGTATTAAAACAATCGAAGTAAAAAATCGATTTTATGCTGGGAAACTTCACAAAGGAAAGTTTGACGACAACTTTGAGTTTAGTGCTCCCAACAACTACCGGTATAGGTGTGACATGGAGGTTACATATGACCTATGTTTCGTCCATGTTTATCGTAAGAACAACGAAGAGGCGTTGGGAGGCTCCATTGTAGTCATTAAGCATAGTGCTTAGGTCCTCCAGCGTTTCTGCCATAGGGACTATATCATCGGCAAATTGAAGTTGAGTGATTTACTCGCCATTGATATTAACCTCTCAATATGCACGCGGTCGGATTCGACCACGGCGATATTTCGTCAAATTCCAAGCGGTCGGATCCGTCCACACCCACCCACAGCACTTTAAACGTTAACACTAGTATTTTTAGACCATTTTCTACGAAGAAGTTTGGCATTATGGAATCAATATAAAATTTTCTATCCTAAGATGCAATTAAAAACAGTTATCCTGTAGACATTTATTTATAATCTACGTTCATTACGTACACAATTTTTACGTGAATGTTATTGTTATGATTTTATAATTTTTCTAGTGTTTCAGTATAGTGTTCTATTATAAAATTGTGATGAAAGTTTTTGTGTGAATATAATTTATTCTATTACCTAAATAATTTCGAGTAAAATATATTGAAATAATTGTGATTTTCACGCTGCCGACATTCGCTTGGTATGTTTTTGTCTTGTTATCAAAATACAATAGTCTTTTTGTAATAAAGTAAAACCTGACTTTTATAAGGCCAAACTTTTTCATAGAAAAGTAGTCTATAAGTATACGTTTTAATGAATTTAAATGCTGGTTGGTGCGGTGGGTGCAGTCGCATGCGACCGCTCGGGATTTGCCGGGCGTAAACGATTGCATGAGATTTTTATGGGGATTGAGTGGTTAATACCGTATCTTTCCAGTTCAGTAGCTTGGTAACGTTTTTTAACGTAGCGCTGAAGGGTTTTGGGGATATACCGTCACCCTGTCTTACACCTCCCTGCAGTTGAATAGGTTTCGTGCTCTGGTTCTGTACTCGGATAGCCTTCGTAGTTCTATTGTACAAAAACTTCGGCACTTCGATGTACCAAAAGTCAACTTGGCACCACTGAAAGGACTGAGGTACCGTCCAAACTTCGACGGAATCATAGGCTTTTTCATAGTGCACATATGCCAGGCAAAGTAGCAGATTGTGCTGACCAATCTGCATTTATCTGTACAATCTGCCACATGGTGTTTATGTGGTCTACGGTACTAATGTCTTTTCTGAAACCGGTTTGTTCGAGAGGTTGAAAGTCGTCGAGTCTGCGTGCGAGACGATTCGTAATGACTCTCGAAAACAGCACGTAGACGCAACTCAAGAGTAAATCGGTCTGCAGTTTTTCAAGAGAGTGTTATCAGAACCTTTACAAGACATCCGTATAAAGTAAATAAGTATCAATATTTAATACTTTTGTAACTTAAGAAGCTATTAAAGAAATTATACCCTAAAAATCAACGAAGGAAACCCTACACAGACATAGTGATTAAACTTAGACATGGTTACCGCATGTTGAATTAATGTTATCTTTTGCCTCTTCGATAAAAAACGGATAAATTACGTTTCCATTACCGCTGGAACGCAAAACTGCAGGAAAAATAAGTACTACCTACAGCAAGGTTAAATTATCTACATTTCCTTACCTAATAAATTCAAAATATTTAATAATAACGGCCACCAACGACTTTCGTCGTATGTATCCTATACCTTTAAACGAGCAATTCTAGTATATATATAATTATTGATATAATCGGAATCTCGGAAACGGCTCCAACGATTTTCATAAAATTTAGTGTCCAGGGAGTTTTTGGGGCAATAAATCGATCTAGCTAAGATTCGTATTTACAAAATGTCTTTTTGTCCATGTTTTTGGGCAATGAAAAACCGCTACAATATAAGTAGGTAAATTTTGACATTTTATCGATAGTCGTAATAGCTCAGGTCGATATCGGGCCGTGTCCGACTTTTTTTCCTTTTTTTTCAAGTTCCCTTTTTTTTGAGAAAATCAACCTTTTCGAGCCTTTTTTTTAGTATTTTTTAAAAAATACGATAATTTTAATTAAGTTCATCATCATCATCATCTTTACAGCCCTTCACAAGTACACTGCTGAACATAGGCCTCCCCCAAGGTCAGCCACAAAGAACGGTCCAGAGCCACCTGCATACATCGACTTCCTGCATGTCTTACCAGGTCGTCACTCCATCTAGTGGGGGGTCACCCTACACTTCGTCTACCGGTACGAGGATGCCACTCGAGAACCTTTTTTCCCCAACGGTTGTCGGTTCTTCGAGCTA
>DWHP01006053.1:0-11602 GCA_018247895.1 Parnassius honrathi | reverse complement strand
TTTAAAGTTATAAAACAAAATGAAATCTTCAGGTGAGATATTTCCCATATTTTTTTTTCATAAATCCACCGTAGAAACGAATATTTGAAAAAAATTCATCGAAATGGGATGATTTTTCGATTTTTTAGAGCCAAAAAACGAGGGGACCGCGATAGTATAAAATTACCGTAGATTTTTTAGTGTTCCTGTTTATTGCCAAAGCTTGTTTGCTATTTTTTCCTTAATATATTTATTATAGTATACGACTTTCTGATTTCGTCGCTGTGCTCCCTCTAGTTTTGGTTTTAAAGGGCGGCAAAGCTTAAGGTGACCATATTACCCTCAAGTACCTTACACTTAGTAGGAAACTTGAATATCAATATAAGAGTTAATATAATTAAAGAGGAACAGCGTACCTGGTGCGTGTTCGACAAAAAGTCAGCTAGGTTTTAAGATTTTCATAGTTAAAATTAATTGTTGTGTTGTATGCTGACAGAGCTGAAAATAATTGTACGTGATAAAAATGTTTTATTATATTTATACTGTAACCGATAATACTTTCATATACGGTCACAGCAAAAAAAAAATTTATAAACGTTCTTCACAAAATTAAGCTTGGAATAAAATGTTACCACACTTTATTATTTTATAAAACGACTTTAACAATTAAAAAGAAAAAATTTATAAAATCATTTCCATATACTTCTGGAGCCGGTGCTAAGACGTAATTCATCGAAAAATTAGAAAATTAATTAAATAAAAGAAATTAATCCCGACTTCAAACTCTATTAACTGAGTAAAAATTATTTCACTGTTTTAAGTTTCTTTCTCTTTTGAAAGTCAAATATCACAAGTTCGAGATAACGACATATCATCGATGTTTACGGCAACAACTATAATGTCCTTCAAAAATTTGCTTTAAAATCTTCATACCCCAGTTTTCCATCCTTTGGGATGGAACTTTATTTCAAATTAATATGGACCACCCCTGAAGTATATCTTATTTAATGAAAAAGTATTTCTTTTAAATCTGGTCAGACGTTTCCGGGAAATTAATAAACATACGCGTCGAATACAGAACCTTCTCCTTTTTCTAATTCGTTAAAAAAGTAACACAAAATTACCAGTTTTTTTTAGTGATTTTGTGATACCCGGTCCAACTATGCGTTATAAAGTGCAAGCAATATGTTGACAAAATTTTAACGCAATCTAATGAAAGGTATAACAACGCATAAAATACGAATAAACAAAAATATTAGTTTTTATACATAGATAAATGTTATAAATTTTTAGCCACCTTAAAACAAAAACTTTTTACGAATTTGTTAATGTAATTTGAAATAACCGCGTTCGCTGTTGTTTTTATTCGTCAATTATGACAGGCAAATGTATTATTACCATACAGCCTAGTTTATATTATTAAGATTTTTGGCTTGGATGCTTGTCTTTTAACCCATATCTTTATTTCATTCGGAATCTTCGTTTTTATAGATTTTTGCTTTAAAATATTCTGATGATATTGCGAAGTTTTTGAGAGATTTCGAAGACAGCTCAACCCATCGGCCGGTCGATGGCGACAGTCACTTAAGTTCATAAGTTGCCTAAATAAATTGATATATGTTTATATCAACATCAAAACACTCGTTTCGTCATTTTCTCTATTAGGTCACATACTGGATACTTATACAAAAAACCACTTTTTATTATCAAAAATCCACTTCGAACCATTATTTAAACGAAAAAACAGGAGCATTAATCCGCCGACTTGAAAGTCAAGTTTCCGCTAAAATTTCCAGCCTAATTTGATTTGTATTTTGTTACAGAATAAGTAATAGTAAACGGTTAGGAAAAACACGGAATATATAAAAAAATAATCGATACTAATTTTAGTAAATTATTTGCTGGTTTCTGCATTATTATGCAAATACTAAAACTTGTGCAAATATTTTTAGTTATATGATATCTGGCTAAAAATATACTAAACAATAAACAAAAATATTTAAACATGTATTTACAAAAAATCTATTTACTTATGTGGTGTAAAAACTTTGAAATTCGCTAGTACGTCGTTCGTCTAAATCGTACTGGCTCTGACTGCAAATATAACCCGATATTTCGTGCGATTGCTGGTACTACTCGTGTGGTTAAAGAATGGAACTGAAAATAGCGTCACTTCTATTTACCTCCTGCTCTCACACTGTTGCTATCTATACTCACTCCTGCCGGTAAAAACTACAAAAAATAAGTTGCGATATGCGTTTTTCGTACGTGCTTCAGTCCGACATGTAATTGGCATAAATGGTAACCAAATGTCATAAACTACAAAAAAATTAGCCATCGCAAATTTGTGAGCTAGATGCGTTCTGAGAGTTTTTTTTTACATAATTATTATTGATTTTGTTAATATTTTTGTTACATCGCTGTTATTGTTTTTGATTACTATTTGTTGTAAAGCGTTGTTAGTTATTTCGGTTTAATTGACTATTTCGTTATTTAATGTTTTTCTCTTATTATTTTATCTACATTATGTAAACAATGGAGCATAAACGTGATAAAGTACTACATAATGCTACACGTAAAATTGTATATAACGTAATAAAGTATTTTGAGTAAGAGAAAAATTTGGCACGTTACCAACCATTGCAATATAGTAATATAGTAATGCAAAAGCGTGTATTGAAACAGGATTGTCAAAGAATATAATCACTCGAAATAAAAAGAAGATTATTACCTAGTTTATCTAGTAACTATCAGTTTGTTTATAATTAATGCTTCGAACAGACTATGTACCGAAAATCACTGACCTCTATATATGCAAGTACGCTGGATTGGCTATAAATCGTGACATGTTGAGGCAATTCGATTTGCGCCATTTTGGCGCTTACAGCAGAAGTGAACGACGACGAAACTAATAATAGGGATAAGAGGGCGTGACAAAATGTATCGATAAAAATTCTATTCCCTACCTATATCTAAATATATAGAATGGACTCTATGGATAGACGGCCTCTACCCGTAACGTCCATTCTATTTATGGATCATATTAATATAATACCATTATCATTCATCATCATTAAAGCCCTTCACAAGTCCACTGCTGAACATAGGCCTCCCTTAAGGAATGCCACAAAGCACGGTCCTGAGTCACCTGCATCCATCAAATTCATGTCTTACCAGGTTGTCACTCCATCTAGTGGCGGGACGTCTTACCCTTCGCCTGCCGGTACGAGGCTGTCACTCGAGAACCTTTCTTCCCCATTGGTTATCGGTTCATCGAGCTATATGGCCGAACTATTGCCACTTCAGCTTACTAATCTGTTGGTCGATGTCGGTCACTCTGGTTCTACTGCGGATATCCTCATTCCTAAGTTTATCGTGTAGAAAAACCCTGAGCATTGCCCTCTTCGTAACTCGCTGAGCGACTTCAAGCTTACTTATATGACCCGCAGTGAAAGACCACGTTCCAGTTCCATAGGTCATCACTGGTAACACACGCTGGTAGTACAATCTAGTTATGAGGTATGCCTGACGAGAAGATGTGTCGCAATCTCCCTAACGCTGGCCTGCCTAATTGAATCCGTCGATTGACATCTATGTCGAAGTTGAACTTACCTAGTCGGACTATTTGTCTCAGGTAAACACACTCGTCAATAACTTCAGCTAAGTTCTCCCAAAAACCACCGGCATATGTGTGACATGGACATTACACATGACTTTTGTTTTGTCCATGTTCATCTTAAGACCTTTCCGTTGGGAGACATCATTGAGGTCATTGAGCATAGTGCTTAGTTCCTCCAGCGATTCTGCTATAAGGACTACAATGTTATAAAATAAATATATTAATTACTTTGCAACATTCCGCCGACTAAAAATACAATGATGTGTCTTACTTGGATTGAAGAGTACCTCCCGCCCTCCCTCAATTGCATGCACCAATCCCACCACCACTAGTCGCAGCACCACTACTCCCGGCACCACTATTCCAGAGAAGACACACCATCGACGATAAAACAACACGCTACACGAGGCATCCTCAGGTAATATAGACTCTACGGCGACTGACTTGTACGTATACACAATTAAACAACATAAAATACTTTCGTTTTTCAGTTTAAAAGTTCAAAATACAGATTTTTTAAATAAGACAATTTAAATAAGACAACAGACTTTGGCACATTATGTCAATTTTAGTTCTCAAGGCGACACAAATAGTGGCGCTTCAAATTGACACAGATATATAAAAATATTGTGTTCGCAATTCAATATTCGCTTTTTCAAGCGTTGTCCGTTTTTAGGGTTCCGTACCCAAAGTGTGCTCCGTATCGTACAGCCTATGAAAGTTCACTACTGAATATTCCTCCCCCATAGATTGCCATATGATCATAGGGGGGATATTTGCCATTGTTGCCACACTTTAGTAAGCGGGTTGGCAACCGCGGTTTTTTTAGTCGTTATTAGGAAGACGCTACTGTTCATTGCCTGATTTGTTTCCCTTTGTCGTCTCTTTCGACACCCACATGGTGAGATGGGGTAGTGAATATTCTTACACTGCCACTACCCGGACTATAATGGTCACTTTAATGCCAAATAATTTCACTATTTTTCATTAGAGTGACGAATAAAATGTTAAAGCCCAAGGGAATATTTACATAAGAAATCTCGAAAAAAAGAAATTTCCACCGTTTTTTTGTTCTCCTTGTTAAAAATGGTAATACCGTAATTAAATCCATCTGGTTTCTTTCTAATTATCACTATAATAACACTACATACTCTGAATATTTAAAAAAAACATGTAATGAAAACAATGAAGACAAGATTTTTGGTAAGGAAACTTGGAACGTAAGTTCAACTTGAAGTTGATCGGATTATTAATGTTATATATTTTAGGTGATCTTGCGAAGTTTTAAAAAAGGCGAGATAAGAACGCCAACAAAAGTACTTAGATTAGATTTAAACATTAGAGTTTCAATAGAAAATTTCAAACTGGTTGGGGTAAGGAAATCATCTCCTTTATTTATGATGTGCGAAAGGAAATTCCTACGTGAAATAAAATATTTGTCGCTGCAAAAATGATTTTAACTTCACGGTATCAAAAACAATGTTTTAAAATACAAGTAAGGATTTCATTTAAGAAAATTCCGAAACAGTAGGACAATTTTATTGGAACGAAGTAGTATTAAAGCTATAAAAATTAATCCCAAACAATGACTGATAATGCGCCGTATCACAGCATGGTATTGAATGAGGGAAGTGACAAATGAAAACGACATTGAATATTATATAATTATTGTTAGGCTGAACAGCGATTGTGAAAGCCATGGCTGCTCCGATTCTAACAATGGTCATTAAGATGACGGTGGCCTGCCTTTATTCACGAAACATCTTCACAATATGCTGACGCGTCACAGTGCAAAGTTCTTAGCGAGAATTATACAACAGCTCAAACCAGCGGACGGTTAACAACGGAAATTTATCAAAGTTTTAAGAAGATTAAAAAACCTGAAAGGAAGTTCCGGATATTCACGAACCAAATAAATTAGTTAATTCGGGCGCTGAAGAAATTCTGTCCAGAAAAAGCAGCTACGGGTAGACACGGGAGCGAGCAGACCGTAAGTAAACTTTTTTACTATCCTGTCTCATCCTAGTTATTACCTGTGATTGTTTCTTCTTGGCCCTATATCATAACTTTTAAAAATTAAATCCGGTGAATCATATTTAGAACTTTGTAACAGAATTCAAAATACACGCAGCACTCTCTTCTCTGAAGTCATATTAAAAATTGTCTGTATTACGTCAACATGAATTTAACGAGAGAAAATTTTCGTACAATGATTTTTTATGACTTTCGATATCATTTAAGTCAACAAGAAAGATACGATAGATAGACTTCGATTGGCCTTTCACGATGAAGACCCATTTCGTGTCACAGTTTATGACTTGTTTGATGAGTTTAAAAGTAGTCGCACTAATCTCACCGATGATCTGCGTGAGGGACGGCCTTCTACGGCGACGACTGAAGATAACATCAGTGTTGTGCGGCGTATGATAGAGACTGAAAAAAGACGAGTGACTTATCATCAGATTTGTATTTGCTTAGGTAACGGTATAAATCAAGTGCACAAAATCCTTCATGAACATTTAGCGGTCAGTAAGCTTTGTGCCCGGTGGATATCTCGTAATTTGATAGAGGCCCAAAAACTCCGTTGTGTTGATTGATGTCGTGAAATGGTACAAAGATTTAACGGAGGTGACTCTAATGCTATGTTCGTCATAATATAATACTTACGGGTGACGAAAGCTGGATTTATTGTTATGATCTTGAAACTAAGAAACAGTCTTCTGTCTGAGTGTCTCCTTCCGAGGAGTTGCCAAATAAAATGAAGAGAAGTCGAAGCGTGAGCAAAAAGATGGTGGTCTCGTTCTTCGGAAGGACAGGTCATTACGCAACGATTGTTTTAGAGGATCGAAAAACAGTTACTGCCGAGTGGTACACTAACAATTGTTTGCTACTTGTCTTGAAAAAAGTCCGGGAAAAACGACATCGCAGTAGGATCCTCCTTCACAACGACTACGCTTCGTTGCACACGGCCAAGCAAACAATTGACTACTTGGCGACGTCAGACGTGTTTGTGAATTGCTAGATCATCCGCTCTATAGCCCCGACCTCGCACCTTGCGATTTTTATTTATTTCCGAAAATAAAAGAAAACTTCGGGCAAAACGTTTTATGAACGCCGAGGAAGCAGTGGTTACGTTTCAAAATGCCGTCGAAGAGAGCCATAAGGACGAGTGGGCAAACTGCTTTTCTCAGTGGTTCCATCGGATGCAGCGATGTATTGATGTAAATGAACACTATTTTGAAAATATATAATAACACAAATAACGTGCTAGTTTGTTTAGTTGTTTTTCTAAGAACTTTCAGTGTCACCCTCGTGTAAGGAGGGTTCAAGAAGTGGTTTTGACGCTGAGTGCGCGGGTGCGTTATCGTAGTGAAGTAATACACTGCGTATATCCGTGCCCAGTCGCTTGTGACTCACAACAGTGAACACTTCTGGCAAGCATTTAGCAGTATACCATTCGGCATTAATGCTACTTTGATTTCGTAAAGGAATTTACACAAGACACCCCGTCAAAGTGGAAAAAAACTAGTGATAAAATCATTCCCACGCCCCTCGATCGTTTCCTTTTGGTGCTATTATTGTCACCGGTTGCTAGATAACGGTTGCCAGGTCATGACAAGTTTTCTTTCTATTTTGTTGCTGGTTTTTTAAGTATCCCTGACGTCATTTCGTGATCAGCAACAAAATTTATCAGCAACAAAACGCTCATTGTAAACCGCGTGCTGCGATAACATGGTAAGAGTAGCTAGTGGTAGTCAATTACCAGTTATCAAGCTATCCGCTATAGGCTAGAAGCCGTGGTAGCTCAGGTGCTTAACGCTCACTGTAAATATAACAGAACGCGAGTGACCCGGGTTCGATCCCCGCCGGCACCAACGAAATTGTTAATTGCAATTTTAAGTGCTGATTTACCACGTGCTTGACGGTGAAGGAAAACATCGTGAGGAAACCTGAATGTCTGAGGAATAAGAGAGAAAAAAAGTATTTTCGAAGACATGTGAAGTTTGCCAACACGCATTGGGGCAGCGCGGCGGACACTTCCTTGCCCTAAAACCCTCTCAGATATGCTGTAACTACCAAGAAAAATCTAAGACTGCGTCTAACCATTAGAAACCATTGTACTGTATGTACATATTATACTTCGATGTTAAAAAAGCTAGTATTACGGTAAGTTTGAACATAGTAGTTAGCTACCGGTTTCGTGGCCCGGTCAATTCTTGGATTTTAATACTCTATGTCACACCTTTTGCAGTAACAAATTAGCAAAAAATTGATCTTTCCTAGTACAGAATACCTTTATATCAAGCTTGCTGTGACTTGTTTTATGAAACAGATTTGACTTATGACTTTTTATAGAGCCGATTTGATCTACAAAATCAGTCTTTTAGAAACTAATTAACAACTACTTAGCAACAAATTACCGTGAAATTTTCATTGATTTCTGCTGCCTTTTTACTGCTAGCATAAAGAGAAGAGAAAGAGCTCTTTCTCAACTTTACATTTTTCTATGAAATAAGATATTCCAATTTAGCTCGCAAAAGTGTGGAGGGATATTTGAAATTTAAACATTCATAGTTTTACTTGTAAATAGTTGTATTTAAAAAAAAAGTTGTGTGACAAAGAAACATATTTTTTCGCAACACTTTCTGCGCGGCCTGTTGTATTTTATGAATCAAATGCTAAAAAAAAAACACGGAATCTTTAAAAAGTTAACACATTAATTACATTTGTTTACTGCAGTTACTTCCAAAGCGTTGTATCCTATGGGATTTTACAATAATGAAAAAAACTTTATTTGTTTTGCAGAAGAGAGCATTTGGTTAAATTGTAAAAAGTTTCTTAAGCCTCTAAGAAAAATATATAATGAAGCGTCCTTTAGACTTATAAACTTTCTATAGCGAAACTTTCTATACCTTAACGCACCATGAAATACCACGCTCTCTTTTAACTATCTCAAGAATTAAGGCTCATAACTAATTACTTCCTTGTCTAGTTCGCTTCAACTTAACCGAAAACACATGGAATCTTCACCTGGCCTGCTATTTCTGGGTGGTGTACGAGACCACTACCACGGGCTACAATACGATGAACCCCACCAACTTCAACATTATGAAGATTTTTTTTATCGGCATGGCAGTCGGTATCTACAGTGAATTTTTTTAATGTTTGAATAATCTCATTCACAAATTGCACGAGGAACCCACTGGCTCGACTGATCGTTAAGGGATCCTTTGGCATCCCTACAAGCACGATGACGACAACTATGCCTATTTCATAAGTCTTGAGACCTGTTGTAGCATGTGGTACGTTGAACTAGCGATTTTCAGAACTGCTGTAATGTTGCGAGCTAATGAAGTAGTTACATCTTTTTTTATAGGCTCGACCAGGGAAGGACCACGCACTCACAGAATACCAACGTAAAATAGCAGTTTAACGTTGCTGAGTTTCGTATGTAGAGTGTAGGAGACCCCTTTTACTGAAAACGTGGGGACTGATATGGAATCATCTCAGTCCTCACGTGTGACAGCGCATCTGCATTTTGATTGGGAGTCGAAGATTGATGTAGTTGTAAATACTTACCATCAAATGGACCGTGTGCTCGTTTCTAATCCTTATTCTATAAAAATATTATATTATAATGTTATATTTTTTACATTTCTAAGAAACTTCATTAATTAAACTTTAGACTATTATTGAAAATTAGCCCAAAACCCGAACAATTCCATCGGTTACAGCTTATAATACTAATTCTGAACATAGACTACCTTTATATATTGCCTCGAGAGTTGTTTACCATAGTTGCCACGCTCGGAAGGCGGGTAGAAAACCGCATTATTTTTATTATTTTCAGTTGGCAGGAAGATGGCTATCTCCTGTTTCAGTTTTCACCTGCCGCTTCTTACGACAGCCTACATCTAAAAAAATAAACCTTTTGTAGAAATAAAGTCCTCATCCTCAATCCTCGCAAACTAATTTGTAATCTTTTTATCCAGTGTTTTGCGAAGGAATGATGTTATTACCCCCAAACACATTCCATATGCTTTACTTATTTATAATTTTACTTACTTCATTGTATAATTAATACCTTGCTTACTTTACCTTTAATATCGATTCTGTACTTTTTATTTAAACAAAAATCGAAAACTATCGTTAGTAAATATGTTTTAGGTACATTGCTAACTACTTACTTTTCGGTTCGTATCATCAGCATACGTTCCAACGTGAACAAACCTTTAGCTGCATTTCAACAGCACATAAAGGACATGGCTGCGTTTATGCGAAGAGAACACTTAAGTCCGAAGCTACAAAGGTGACATGTAAATAATTACGCCAAAAATAATTTTTTAATCATAACGTGCTCAAATTATAACGAAAAATATGAACATATTCATTTATTTCATAGGAATTAAGTTGATATCCAAAATTGAAGTAAGTTACTTACTTACTTTTTTATATCACATTTGTCTTAACAATAATTTTCTATATTGTAATTATAGTGTAATGCCTTAATAAGATTTTCTGTATCTATTCGTTATAGAATTTTGTTAAAATATTTCGGTGAAAACAATTTTGGCTCTGTGTGTTATTTCAATGCTCAATTACTTTTATTTACTACATTGTTGCACGCCACAATTAATGCCTAGTACATGGCGATACTAGTTACCAATAGCGCCTTCAAGTATCGAGTAACAGAACTAGGAGAGTCAAGATCCTTCTAGAAATTTCCATGCTGGAACTTTCTGGAACTATCGACACCTAGTCAATCGCGACCGGTATGTACTCGAACATTTTAGATATTTCTACAGTAAAAGGCTCTGGAACTAACTGAGGCCTTATAAAAGGCCGGTATAAATCGCGACCCGGGTCAATATTGAATTGGCAGTGCAATGCAATACTTCAAAGCGATACAACTACGAACTAAAGTGATCAGTAGTACAAGTCAATTTTGGTAATTCACTCGGCAGTTTTTATTGTCTCGAACGCCCAGCTCTTAACAATATTATGCCTTATGCTTTCGTTTTCATTCATTCATTCATTCAATATAGTCCGTCACGTCCTCTGCTTAATAAAATCCAAGGAATGCAACAAAGCACGGTCGTTAGCAACTTGCTTCCATCGACTTCCTGCATGTCTTACAAGGTCGTCACGCCATCTAGTGAAGGGCCACCTTACACATCGCCTACGGATACGAGGCTGCTACTAGAGAACTTTTCTTCCCTTCGGTTATCGGTTCCTCGAGCTACATGGCCGGCTCATTACCACTTCAGCTTAGTAATCCGTTGGAGTATGTCGATTACTTTGATTCTACTGCAGATATTCTAATTTCTTAAGTTTATCGCGCAGAGAAACCCCGAGCATAGTCCGCTTCATAACTGGCTGAGCGACCTTGAGCTTCCACATACGGCCAGTGGTGAAGGACCTCATGACATATCCATAAGTCATCACTGGCAACACGCACTGGTTGTACGATATTGTTTTCAAGTTTTCGTGTTTTTCTTAAAATAAAAAATGTATTTTACTTATCTCTTTTAAAACACAGAATCTCATACAATTTACATGATCTATCACTCATACAAAGTGCAAGCATCTGTGCAGGTCTTGCAAAACCAGTATTACTGCGAACAGTTTAATATGTTTTGATCGCTACGTTACGTTACTAAGTTATGTTAGCTAGGAGCGTTTTCACTTCTTCTGTGCTTAGTAGTTCCCTAGATGAATGCTAAATGTTACGGCCCAGAGTTGCCCAGACTTGGGTTGACCCGGTTAGGGCCCATGAATAACCAGCTCGACGAGCAACTAAGGGACGAGCCCAATGCCTTATGGAAAATTATTTTGTAGTGGCTAACAAGTAAACAGAACTTACCTAGTTCCGGAGTAGAGTTGACCACGGGGTACCTGTCAGGTGGAAATTGATGTGCATGTAAGTAGTGTGTAGTGGTGTATACAAGGTGTAACCTGACAGTCCCGCTGATCCGGGACTGCCGATCCAAAAGCGCTGCTTCA
>DWHP01006052.1:0-11602 GCA_018247895.1 Parnassius honrathi | reverse complement strand
AGGTGGCTCAGGACCGTGCTTTGTGGTGTACCTTGGGGGAGGCCTATGTTCAGCAGTGGACTTGTGAAGGGCTGTAATGATGATGATGATGATTACAAAGTGGTTATAAAGCGGCTAACAGAAAAATGATTATGATATGTACCTATATTTTCTGAAAGAAAACAACGAAACTAGGGATCAGTTATGGCGACGAACCTTTCGTGGAGCATTAGTAGTCAATCTGGACGCAACTTCCTTTGGAAAAATGGGTTCCTTAGACTGCCCAGGGTCATTGGCCGTACTAGACTTGTCGGGATATTGGCAAATAAAGGGTTTTAGTTCTGCCATGGATTCAATCCTCTGACGTGATTTGTCCGGCAAAATAATAGCTATTTTGCCTTCAACGGACCAGCAGTTCTTTATCCCGAAATGTTTACGAGCTGTCATAAATACTTTGTGCCTTGTCATAGTCAAAAACTCAGATATTGTGATACCTGAATCTTTTAGTGAAGTTTTGTTATCCCAGACAAGACGACGACTCTCCAGGCTACCGAATTTAACAAGCACTGTTTTGTTTTTGTGAACATACATTAATTTTCCTAAATATACAGAGAGGTAGAAGTTTTTTTTTTAATTTTCTCTGACAGATTCTCTCGGTTTTAGGTTGTAAAAAGCTATAATGGACGTTATGCTATAGAAATAAGGGAAATAAACTAATCTGGCTGTCACGACACTAATGAGACCTCTAATCACTTTTACAGCATAAGTTGCAGAGTTTAGTCTGTTTGATAGTTTAGATATATAGGGGCTCCACTGAAGCTTGTGTACAATGGATTCAACACGGATCAGTTCTTTCTTATTAAAAACAGATTGGTATTCAGATTTTTAACATTCGGTACTGTCAATTTAATACATTTAGTTTTATTGCCGTTTAAATGCAGATAGTAGTATAATCGTTAAACCAACGCGCTAATTTTAATATAGAATTATTCATTTCGTCACATTTAGATAATTGATGTTTAAGCTTAAAAATAAAAGAAATATCATCAGCGAAAAATATACTGGCCTCAATTGAACCATTAGGCACAGTTATTAGTACTAGGGACCCGAAGGAAGTTTTACCGTTGATAACAACTTACGCGCACACATTCTATCCGATGGGAAGTTGATGGTGTGGCTAAAAGACATCTACATTTATCCTCGATTAAAAATCAAAATGCAGATGCATTGCCACCCCTGAGGACGAAGATAGACAGTTAAAGGGTCTCCGGTTCTCTACACTCACCATACGAAACACTGAGCATTAAACTTCTATTTTACGCTTGTATTTTGTGAGTGTGGTCCTAACCCCGTCGAACCGATCCACTCGTGCTACAACCATAACAAAACTGCAGCGTGATTCTACCATGTAAAATTACTGTATAAGTCGCAAAATTTATGCCTGGGAATATTTTTTATAAAATCGAATGAACGTATAGTCGACATGCTGTTAGTCTATTCCTGCTGGTAGGCTACTCAGTACGCGAACACCTACCGCCATCAAAAACAAAGAAAGCAAGATATGCGTCGTCACCTATAAGGATTAACACGACATGCTTTCCAGCCGGTAAATAGACTGGCTCTCCATACCGTCCTCACCAGAACCCAGCAGTGCAGACACTGCTTGTTGGTGGCAGAAATATGTAAGAAAGAGCCTCTGTGGCTAAGACTTTCACTACCTATCTCGGAAAAACGTCTCCGAGTACCGGGACAAACTTGTCTCTGAAGTCGAGTCTTTACCGAATAAAGTCTCGGATTGGGGGCGACTAAATCTCGTTCAGCTTAGCCCTCAGAAGACACAAATTTGTGCATTTTCCACTAAAAAGAACCCCTTTGTTATATCTCCTCAGTTTCAAGGCACTCCCCTTGTTGGCGTCGACATATCGAGTGACGAGCAGTTTCGTGGTCATTTGGAAGAGAAGGCCAAATAGGCCTCTAAAAAGCTTGGCGTACTCAACAGAGCGTGACAGTATTTTATGCCGGCATACTACCTGCAACTTTACAAGGTACGCAGATTCGGCCACACATGGAATACTGTTGTCATCTCTGGGCTGGGGCCCCCAGTGCCAGCTCCTTCCACTTAACCGCATCCAGCGCTGAGCGGCTCGAATCGTTGATGACCGAGGGCTTTCCGATTGGCTCGATTCACTGGCGCTGCGAAAAAATGTTGCATCTCTTTGCATTTTCTTTCGATGAATTTTTCAGAATAATCTCAGTCGCCAAATTTCGTGAACGCACTACGCGGCAAACCTCCTAATACCATCCACATCATCTGGATGCTTGGCGATCCACCACTGTACGTTTCACTAGAAGTTTTCTTCCGCATACGACCTCTCTGTGTATAGTTTACCACCGGTAATTTTTCCGGACCGATACGGCCTAGGGACCTTCAAGAAAAGAGCTTATTCCTTTCTTAAAGGCCGGCAATGCACCTGCAATTCCCCCGGTGTTGCAGTTGTTCATGGGCAACGGTAGTCACTTAACATCAGATGAACCGTATGCTCGTTTGCCCCCTCTACTATATAAAAACATTGCCGAACATAGGCTTCCCTCATAGATTCGCACAAATAATAAGATGGAAATCTTTTTTCGTCATTAAAAAGAGTCTCCGGTCCAAGTAACTTATCATAGGAAACTCAGTAGAAGGTATTTTACACTGATATTCTGTGAGGTTGTAGTCCTTTCCCGTCGAGTCTATGTAAGCTCGTTTGTCATCCATAATTAATATAAAAATGATGATGATGATGATTGTGGTAATACACTATGTAGCTAAGATTCTATCCTTGTTACCGTAAAGGGCATGTCTGGATTACATATTTGAGTCAAACTCTTTCAGGTTTGGCGTGGACTACGCCCGACAACGGACTAACTTAATCAAACAGTGGATCAGTAAAGTAACGAAACTTTTCTGTAATTTTCTTAACTCAGCTTACGATACCTACTGTACGAAAAGGGATGTATTCACCAACACTCGCAATAATTCTGTCACAGCTTACAAATGGTTTAATTTTCTTCGAATATTAGAGTATAGGTAAATTCGCTAGGGAAATAAAACTTTCTCACAAATATAAGTTATTGTGGAGTATTACGTTTACATTAATCAAATTTTCAGCAAATGTTCCTATATTTTAGATGACTTGAAATAAGGAAAGAATCTCAATTCGACTGTATGTTACCCGGTATCTTCGTAAAATGTGAACCGATTTTAATTATTCCTTTTTATATGAAATACTAACGATCCGCCCCCGGTTTCGCACAAGTGATTTCTAGATTTCAACAACAACACCACTTACCCGGTCGATTTGTGTATTTAAACCATTCAGGGACCCACTCAAATATACACAAATTTTTTCATCAAAATCAGTCTATATATTTTCGAATTTCAGTGAGTCTAATGGACAGCAATTGATGTTACTATGTAGAGATTAGGAGGATAAATTCCACTCCTTTAAGTTACAGTCTTTATACGTCCCACTGATGGGCACAGGCCTCCTCTCAATTCTGAGAGCGTTTTAGGGCAAGGATATTTCCGCAGAGCTGCCACAATGCATGATTTCGAACTTCACGTCTTCGAAATATTTTTTTTCTAATTATCATACACGCAGGCTGCTTAAGGACGTTTTTCTTCACAGCCAAGCACGTGGTAAATTAGCACTTACGAAAAGTATTACAAAAAACGCGAAATTACAAGGTTTCCTCGTTGAAATTATATGTTACCCGTTCGTTGCATGAAATAACAATTACTTGGTAAAAATAGTTCGTTTTCTCTACTACAATAAACTCAAGGCAAATTTTAGATAACTTATTTATTTATTTAGTAATAATCATGCATGTTTAGGCCAAAAACTCTGAGAGATCTGATTTGGGTGCTCTAATTTGTAGATTCTATTGAATAACGACCATCAAACAAATGTTATCTTAAAAATATCCTATACTTTAATGATAACAAAATACATAACGAAAATGTATGTATGTATGTACGTAAGGGAAAAAAATCGACATAATTCAATTATCTACCGAAAAACCTTCGCTATAAGCCCTAAATCTCTGAAGTTCTAAGTCATTTTGACGTAAAATTTACACCAAAACAATCATCAACATTTGCTTAAACTGAACTATGATTTTTACTTTTTAAATCGTTACTATTATTTCTTAATTAATTAAATAAAAGTACCATATATTTCACTGAGTCGGCCATCTGAATTCACTACCGCGCCAGCGGCGCTCATGATCTTGAGTTGACCTGTGTCAACTTATTTCGCGCGCTCCGTCTCGCTTCGATATTATTGCTGCTATTTTCTGCTAGAGCATCGTCGACTACGCCCGCAATTTTTAATCGTTGGAAGGTTTTACTTTCGTACAGTATTTTTTAACTAGTATAAAGTTCGCACATTATCATTATACCACATAGTTGACTCATTATAGTTATTTCGATTGTAGCTGAGATTTCTTATCAGTCGAAATGGGTAAAAGTATCAATGTGTCACTGAATGCAAAAAGAGAAATATTCTATCTCTGGAGAAAAAATAATGGACAATAAAAATGTCTGCATGCTTGCCATATGGACTGACCCAGATTATGCTGTAAAAGTACTAAAATCTACAAAGATGATATAATGTTTGATTTTAAATGTGTTACACAAGTTACAAGTGTTTTATAAAAGTGTATACTTCCTGTAATTATTGACTTAAGATAAGCTCGGTCAATGCCGGTGCGGCAAATATTTTCATAATAGAAATATGGTAGTTAACAGAGTACCGATTAAAAATTATTAGTTACAATTGGTTATTTTATTTATCAATACAGGTTGCAACCGTACTTTTTATTAGTTTAAACCACTATGCTACAGTTAATATATATAATCAATCATTAACCAACATCAGTTGACAATCGATTACCGTAAAACAATTAAAATCTTTATGTGTACATATTTCAGCCCTAAGGTTCATAAATAATGAACAATATATCAAACAGATTATAATAAATTAATTGGATAACATAAAAATGTCACACCAAAAATTTTTCATCTACTGAACTCCATCCTAAGAAAACTTGTATAATGGAAGATCAAGATCCTTTAGTCGCTATACTCACAGTACCACAGTGCGAGCGTGTGAATAGAGATAAGAAATAATTTATCGCTCGCGTAGGTCATCGCCCGCTCGGAGCGTAAAATACCTAAATTTGCGTAACGCCGAAATATAAGAGCGCTCTTAAAATTGCATTTTACAATTTTATTTGTGCCGTCGGGAATCGCGCAAAATGTTGCTCGAGTACTGGGAAATTTATATGTCTTAGCCACCACGGCTATAGTTGTTACCTTGAACTCCTGATATTTCTTTGTAGAAATAGCAGAAAATTCAAGTATCAATACAGCGGGACAAATATAAATTCAAATGACAACAACAAAAGAACTAAAAAGAATATACAATAATACTATAATGTCCACATTATAGTATTCCATATCATTTAACAGGTGTCGGAGTTATAATTCTTCTACAAACTATGTCTCAGTCCGACTTCGGAATCAGTTTTATTGAAAATATTTTATGATGTCAATTATTTTCGTTACGAATATTCGGGTGAGCCACTCCAGACAAGCTTAAAATACTGATATAAAGAGTGGTTTTTGACAGTCATGTAGCCCCACCCACGACTTTATAATTTTGTGGTACTCATTAGGTTATACAAGCACGAAATTTAATTGATGCCGGATTCTCAAATTAATCTTGAACATGTTATTAAATTTGAAACTGAAATTAAAGGTTACTTTAATTAAAGGTTAATTGACGCGCCTTGAACGCTGTGCGCAGCAGTTGACCTCCGCAGGCTGATGACGATGATGATGATGAAATTGCTATTAATGAGAGGTATTTTTTAAAAGAATATTAACAATGCTATAAACATTACTAATATTCCCCTTAACCACTCGTGGCAAGCTTCAATTGATTGAGTGGTTCACGCCATTATTCGAATGGCGGATTTGAACCCACGAACTTTCGACGACGAGTTCGCGGTCCGCGCCCCGCCATTAGGCTACTGTCGCTTTAATGAGAAGTATGTGCTAACATAGTAGTGATTAATATCAAAATTCCACTATCTTGTACTTTCTGAACTATTTGATCGATTGAATTCGTATTTACGCGTACTTGTATATATAGAGGTTAGCGGTATTTACGCAATATAGTTCATCAAGACGATGGTTCGTAGCTATTGTGACATCCTATGGTAGTTCAGTTTCTTTTATGATTTAATTACGAAATATATCATATAATTTTCATTTAATTACGCAGTAGTTATACTAAAAACATTGCGGTGAAAGCTTCAACTAAATTTTTCTTAACATTTGTTTTAATACATACTCGTATTAAGACAGTAATTTTTTTTTCCAGCTTCCTTTACAGAAAGAGTGTTGATATATCTTTAACCTAATAGTGAGATTACTACGTAACAATGTAGTGAAAGTCTCGTCTAAATTCATCCTTAGATTTAGTATGCGCGATAGACTGACCAACAGACAGTATTGTCCAAAAAATTAAAGTTTTGGCATCTGTATCAATTATGTAGTTTAATACATATAGATAGATAGATGAACATACTATGATCCAAATTGTCGTGCAGTGGCGGCGTACGAGAATCATCTCGAGCGTGACGTAAGAGGCGACAGAGGGAAAAATCTCAAAATGCCGACAATGGATATACCTATATAAAAAATGAAACGGATAGATTAAGAATCAAAATAATGCCCCTCCCCCCGCCTGCTAAGCTTGGCAAGTGTAGCAATCCTTGGGAGAGACCTATACGTCCTGCGGCAGACGTTCACAGGCTGTAATTATTGAAGTGATTAAAAAAATGTATGATTTCTAACTAGGAACTAAGAAAATTTTAAACCTAAGGAATTTTTGATTTATATCTAATGACGTCAAATTTGCTTTTGTTACATCATAATGAACGTAGCAACAGCTCAAGGATATTATACTCAGACAAATTAGGTGTGTTATTGTAATGGAAAACTTAGTGGTAACGATATAAGATTGAAAATTCATTCCAGTGAAATTTAGAAACTCTTGCGTATGCTTCGGAAAGCTTAATCCGATATAAAAATAAAATTTTACATCGCACCCTTTAGCGTTACGTGTTTTCTCTGTAAAGTAACGGAAATTACATTGGGTTGCTACATAAGAAGCCTGTAATTTCTTACGTGCGTTGCGTGCGGTCCCGACGAACACGCACTAACTACACCTTTCCACTGCGGCGTGACAATCTCAAATACATGAACGACGTATGGAGTATCGACATATGGTGGAGTCATAGTAGTTTTCCAACAACATAAAAAGTTTCTTTAGGAAACTAATATAATATTAAAGTTGCAAATTTGTACGGGACAACTTTTCGTCCAAGTTTAAGAAACTGTAGTGTTGAAAAAAGGAAAGGATTTTACAGTACTCCTCAAAATATTGTAAAATTTAGAGATTGTGGCCAAAATGAGAGAAATAGACCAAAACTAGCAGCAAAACAAGGTTTACGAGTTAATAAATTTTTGAAAACACCAATGATATGACGAATAATACTGTAAAAAAATAAATCAAAAAAGTTATTATTATTCATTTATTTTTCATAACAGGTGTTCAAAATGTCCACCAAATGTAATGAATCAACAAATGAAAGTCTTCATTGTTAATTCATTACAGCCTATAAAAATCCACACCATAGGCCTTTACTTTGTAACTATTGACAGTATTTTCCACGCTTGGCAGGCAATTTTCTGGTTCTAATAGGAAGAAGCTGCGTATATCCGGGCTTAAAAAAACGTTATCTATACACTGGCATTTTCTCCAGTATCGTGGGAGTAGTTTACATACATAAATTTCACAAGGACAAACATCCAGACACGCAACAACTAACTAACTAAACAATTGGTAAGCCACTGCGCCATGGAGCCGTCGTTTGTTTCTCTCCGTCGCCTCCGCATGACGAGACGGGTAAGTGGATATTCTTACACTGCCGCTACACGGTTTTGCGCGAATGATTCACAGCTTTCATGTTCAGTTTCTACTTTAGTTTATCATTTTGAAAAGGTAATAAATATTTTCGAATCAAATTTACCGGCCATGTATTTAGCGAAGCGTATCTCGCTACGTGAACTATCCTATCGGTTAGACTTTGCCTTTGAATCTTAAATCCATTCCGAATTTAACGATCCAACAAACATTTACACAGTTTTAGGCACAGGAAGGGTTTCTGAAGGGAGTCAGATTGAGATAAATCAGATGTTTTTTTGGCAGTAAGTTAAATAAAGGAACCATTATTGCGCATTTATTGGTAGAATGTTAAAGTTGTATATAGGCTGAAGGCTTTTTTGTATTTTTCTTCACATAAAACATATATCTTACTACATTTATCTTCCTTCTTTTTGTTTCTAGTCTAGAAGAGTCAACTGCCTGAATTAGATACAACAGGAGGCTTACAGCAGGAGAGCCGGTGGTAAGTAGAATTTGTTCGCATTGTCATACATCTCGCACCCTTGCAGTTGCAACCCGTCGCCGGTCTAACTGTTATATATCTGACGTTAACGACATGGTTATACTATCGGAAGTTTCCGCAATAAGATTTTTCTGACACTGTCTGCTTTCGACAGTACTACTCCACTCTTATATTGATTTTACTCGACATTACTAAATATTACTTAATCACACAACATGTAAACAGATTCGATAAAAATTTGATATACACGGACAGGCAGCTCAGATGGATAGCGCTCGCTGTAAATCTCACAGTACGCGAGCAACCCAAGTTTGATCCCCACCGGCACCATTGGAATTGTTAATTGCTGATTTACTACGTGCTCGACGGTGAAGGAAAACATTGATAGGAAACCTTTATGTCTGAGAAATAAGCAAAAAAAATTTTTCGAAGACATGTGAAGTTCGCTGAAACGCATTAGTGCAGCGTGATGGATTTCCTTACCTTAAAACCTTCTCAGAAATAAGAGGACGTCTGTGCCCAGCGGCAGGATCTATATAGGCTGTAAATTTAACTTTTAACTAGATGTACTTAATCCTGGTTTAACATACGAAAAATTTTTACTACAAAAAATATAAGCTACCGCAGGTATTTTGTTTCGGACGAAGCCACAGCCAGTATCTACAAGGTCCGTAGGGCGTGTGCTCAACATAAATCATTTGAATAAAATAATAATTTTAAACACTATTAACCCCTCAGCCCCTTAAAACACTCATGCAGTCGCATGCGCCCGGCAAATCCCGAGCATCCACCCACAGCTCTTTAAACCATTAAAACTTATATTTGGAGACTACTTTTCTATGAAGAAGTTTGGCATTATAAAATCTATACAAAATGCTCTATATAAAAATCAGATTTAACTTCATTACAAAAAGACTATTGTATTTTAAATTCGAAAATCACAATTTTTTCAATATATATTACTCGAAATTATTTACGTGAAAAGATAAATTGTATTCACACAAAAACTTTCATTGCAATTTTATAATAAAACACTATACTAAAACACTAATAAAACACTGGAAAAATGCAAAAATCAACACAATAACATTCACGTGAAAATGGCGTACATAAATATCCATAGCATAACTATTTTTATTGCACTAAAGAATAGAAAATATCGTATTGATTCTATGATGCCAAACTTCTTCATATAAAAGTAATTGTAAGTAATGGTTTAAAGTGCTGTGGGTGTACGCTGTCAAATTCGACCGCTTGAATTTTGACGGAATAGCGCCTCGGTGGAATTCGACCGCTTAGGGGTTGAAGGGTTTAAGTATTCGGCACGTGTGTTATTTTAAAAAGTATTCATTCTTTTGCCTATGGCTTGGCCACCCACGATGGGACTCTTGCCACATCGTGGGTGGTCATTCCAAATGTTCGACATAATTCGTTCATGAACCGGTGAACCGCGCATTTTAAGGCATTTTGAAGCAGAAAAAAGTTTTCATACTGAATCTTTCAGTGAAATTCTAAACTGAAAGGTAAGATAATACATCAGTGAATCCTTGAAAATAATACGTAATTTAAATAATTATGTAAAATTCGTTAACATTTAATATATGAATAATTAAAACTTAACAACTCGACGAAGGAATCGTAAGTTTCGTCGTTCTCCCGTAAAGTAAGTGGTAGTCCACTTCGTTTTTAAATGGGACAGCCGAAGTGTTTTAGTAGTAATATCAAATCCAGTTAAATTACGAAACAAATTTCCATATAGCGTGATAACTAATAGCTCCAATCACGGGGCCACGTGTTATTATACGTAGTTTCAAAGATGACCGCAAGCGATCCATCGATCTTTAGCGCTATAAACTAATTTTCGCCCGCGGCTGGCAGCTTCTGTTAGAAGCGAGTTATTTCATCGGTGCGCTCGTCGGTAAATTCCTCATCGATATCGGTAATCTTGTTAAACCCTGTCGTGCTTACCATCCATGGAGTGCACATTTTGTGTAGACTAGTTTTAAAATAATAGTATCTGAAGAGAAATTCCTCGGGTCGGGCTCACCATCAGGCGTGCCGCATACTCGTTTGTCCCTACTTATGTATAAAAAATTGTGACCGTGTAGGGGCGGTATAAGAATATCCGTAACCACATGTCCCACGGGTGCCGTAAGAAGTAACAATCGGAACTAAACTAAGAGATGGACGGGAGCGTCTCCCCAATAACAAATGAAAAAAACTGGTTGCCCATCATTCTGCCTATCTTGACACTTGGTGAATAATTTTCATTGATTTTAGAGCTTCTCACGGAGAACCACGATTATCTACGATTCTAAAATGTTTAATACTGTCTTTTAATTTTATATTTACACTACACGGTTATATTAACATTATTATTTCGCTGTGCACGGTGAATGTTAAATTTTAAAACGACTCTCGATAGAATGTTAAAATTTCTAATTTTCAGATGCTAATTATCAATAGTTTATAAATGAAACCATTTGAATTTTTCACACGATTTTGAACTTGTGTTTAATAAAAAAGTATTTAATGCGTAGTTATTCCTAAACATCAGATACTTTACCTATAGCCTACTGCTAAAAATTCTAGCTAGCTTAAAGACATTGTTATAATATATCGTACCCTCAGTGAAAAAAAGCAAAAACTCTTAAAATACCTATAACTTTTTCTGTAGACGAAAAATTATGTTTTATACATCCTTAAACAGATAAAAAAATACAACACGATATGAATATGTTCCTTTATTATTTAGTTTTATCATTTTCTAAATATATGGAAATTAATATGTCGTGCTACTATTCGTAGTTAACTCTGAACGCTCCGTTGTAAATATTAGCGCTTATGTATATCTTCTCCTACAAATAACTTACTGTAATGAAAGTAAATCCTTTAATAACTCTATTGAATTTTTTAACAGTATACTTTTGGAGAACGTAAATATTTATACTGCATTATTTCCTTTTAATATTTGTTGTTTTTACTCAATAACATAAACTTACCATTTTATTTCTTTTATATATTATTGTTGCGCGCCTAAGTCGATGCCCCTAGCGCCATCTAGTATCGAACAGAAGAGTTAAGCTTTCTAGAAGCCCCA